>JARYGA010038441.1:0-41642 GCA_030545235.1 Helianthus tuberosus
CAGCTATATCCTCTTAATTTCCTCTTTATATACACTTTCTGAGTCAAATACAATGATTTCTGCAGCACTTCGACTCTGATTTTGCTCCAACCGTTAACAAGTGAGATCAGCCAACTCATATATATAGAGTCTCTGATTCCGCTCCAAACTACTCATACATTACGAGCGGAATCAAGATGTATCTAGGAGCGGAATCAGCTAGATCATCATGAGCGGAATCACCGAAATCACTTAGGAGCGGAATCATCAGATTATGTTGGAGCGAAATCAACTACCAACATCTAGGAGCGGAATTTACAACATATCTGATTTCGCTCCAAATGACACAAGTATCATTTGGAGCGGAATTACATCCTAAGACCACTCTTTGTGTTTTCCAACTCCATACAACCTATCTAAACCTAAGACTCACTAAAGACGTAGTCATCAGACATTTAGTGTACCAACAAGGTAACGGTCAATTATTCCCGACTTTTAGAGATGCTTGCTATGCGATGGGACTCTTAGATGATGACAATGAATACGTTGAGGCCATTAAAGAAGCAAGTTTTGAAGGACATGCTGGGTATCTTCGAGCGTTATTTGCTACCCTGCTTTTGTCAAATACTCTTTCACGGCCAGAATTTGTTTGGGAGAACACGTGGAAATACTTAGCTGATGATATTGTTTATAGACGTCAAAAAGAAACAAATATTTCAGGTTCTGATCTATCTTTTTTATTTCACATACTACATTTTGATTTTTTAATTAATAATGCTAATTTTTTAGATTTTTTAGGTTTAGTGCTTCCTGAATACAAGATTAAGAACCTTACTTTGTTGAAAATTGAAAACTATTTAATTTCCAATGGTTCATCATTACGAAGGTTTCTCACTATGTCGTATCCTGATGACGATTCCTTACGTGATGCTTTTAATCGTCTAATCAATGAAGAGCTGTCACATGACCTAGATGAAGTACAAGCTGAGTTTAACAGGTTGCATCAATCACTTACAGATGAACAACGAGCGGTTTTTGACGAAATAATGGAAGCAGTTGTAGGGCGTAAAGGAGGCCTTTTTTTGTCTATTGTTATGGTGGAACTGGAAAAACCTTTTTATGTAAGACTTTGGCTTCAGCTGTTCGATGTAGAAATGGAATAGTTTTAAATGTGGCTTCAAGTGGTATTGCTTCGTTATTACTTTCCCATGGAAGGACAACTCATTCTCGGTTCCATATCCCCATTAATCTAACAGAAGATTCAATGTGCAATATTAAGCCAAATAGTGATATTGCCAGATTATTAAAGGAAACCCAATTAACCATATGGGACGAAGCCCCGATGGTACACAAACATGCCTTTGAAGCTTTAGATAGGACGATGACCGACGTATTTTCGGAAGGTAGGAGTATTCGTTCCGATATTCCTTTTGGAGGTAAAGTTATTGTATTTGGTGGTGACTTTAGACAAATCCTACCTGTTATTCCTAATGGTACTAGACAAGAAATTGTTAGTGCATCTTTAAACTCTTCATACATATGGTCAAAATGCAGACTGTTACGGCTGACTAAAAACATGCGTCTAACTATTGGAGCTGAAAGTTCAAATATGGAGTCTATCAGAGAATTTGCAAAATGGCTTATTGATATTGGTGAAGGAAACGTTGGAGATGATAATGATGGTGACACCATTATAGAGATACCAGATGATTTACTAATCACCGATATTAGTGACCGGATACAAAGTTTAATTGACTTTGTATATCCTTCAATTATTGAACAATTTAGGATTCCTGGATTTTTTTCTGAGCGAGCAATTCTAGCACCCAAAAATGAGGTAGTTCATGAAATTAATGATCGATTGCTTTCATTATTTCCTGGTGATGCGAAAGAGTATCTGAGTTCTGATAGTATATGTCAAACTGAACAAATTCTTGATTCTTTTCAAGAAATCTTATACTCAACAGAAAATTTTAATGCTCTTAAGATTTCTGGCTTGCCTAATCACATATTAGTTCTTAAATTTGGTGTTCCTGTGATGCTTCTTCGAAACATTGATCAACAGAAAGGGTTATGTAATGGTACAAGGCTTCAAATTACTTTTCTTGATAAACGAGTTATAGAAGCTGAAGTAATATCTGGTGGTAACATTGGCACGAGAGTTTTTATTCCAAGGATTAATATGATCCCGTCTGACAAAAAATACCTTTTCAATTTCAACGAAGACAATTTCCATTATCAGTTTGTTTTGCCATGACAATTAACAAGAGTCAAGGACAATCGTTATCAAAGGTTGGTCTTTATTTGAAAGATCCTATCTTCACTCATGGTCAGTTGTACGTTGCATTATCAAGGGTCAAGACCAGAGAAGGCGTTAAAATACTAATATTCAACGCTGATGGAAAACCAACAAATAAGACTTCGAATGTCGTTTACAAAGAAGTTTTTACTAGCTTGTAATAATTGTTTTTTCTGAGTTTTAACTTCCATTGTTCTAAGAATAGTTGTATATATATTTTGTTAATTACTATTTTGTTTAAATTTTATTTGGTTTAAACTTTATAAACTCTATTGTGTTTTGTATCTCAGAACAATGTGTAATAAATGTCACACCCTGGCTTTTGCGGAAGCGTGGGTTTATTTGGTGTGACTTCTTAATACCATAGCAACAATCACAACAATGCTATATGATAAAAATACGAGATGTTCATCCATTATTTAAAGTGAGAAAATACCACAATATCATTGTTTAGAAACATCGACACTTGAAATAAGTTACAAACCATAAATTATTTAAAACGTGTTCATAAGACACATAAAAGACTTTGGATAAGACGAGGTTTAGAGACATGTAACTCTTCCAGGAATAGGTTACACTTCTTAAACTTCACAACTTTGGATGACATCTATTATCCAACGCAGCTAGACACATGCATACCCTGCCAGATCCTGCTAGTTCTCTGAAATACATGTAGTTTGAAAAATCAACAAAAAGTTGAGCGAGTTCATGTATAAGTCTGTGTGTACAATCCTTTAAAATATGTCTTGTGTGTATAACTGTCCCTGGTATGTAGCAATTAAGGATAAAGAAGTCATCAATGGGTTGCAAAGCCATTAGTATGTGTGAAAAGGTGCAGAAAAACTCAAACCTAGCAAATTTGTATCGGGCTTCCGGCTGGAAGACATAGTCACCTCTATGGACCGCCCCGGCCTCATGGGTGTGGGCTCGCTAAACCCAAATAGATCTAATCTATCACTCATGTCCCTCGGTCCTATGACGAGGATTAATGGCCTTAAGTGTTTTATAAAAATGTCTGTAATAGTTGTAACATGTATTCCACCCCCGAAGTATAAAACTAAAAACAATTAAGAGAAAAGGGGGACATGAACTCACTTGTCTGTAAACATTTAGTAACATGTACTTCACCCCGAAGTATAAAACGGAAAATAGTTAAGAGAAAAGGGGGAACATGAACTCACTTGTCTGTAAACATTTAGTAACATATATTCCACCCCCGAAGTATAAAACTGAAAATAGTTAAGAGAAAAGGGGGACATGAACTCACCTTATTTTGCAGGCGATTCCGAATACGCAAGTCAAGATTAAGGTGTCTGATAATAAGGAAACTCAAGTTGTCCTAATGAATCGTACATGAACAAGAATAATGTATCAATATTGAGGTCGTATAGTGTTGACGGAATTTGTTGAGTATTTATTGTATTTGATAGTGTTTAGATTAACAGAAGGATCTTGTGAATTATATGTTTAGAGGGCTCGGAAAAATGAACATGATATAAAGGAATTATATATGAAAAATATTTATTTATCATAAATAATAAAATTGTAATAATGTACAATTGATTTAATATAAACATTTGTAATAATAAATCAAATATATTTAACTAGTATCATAATTAAATATAATGATTATTGGCAAAATATTGTACAAGTAATATAATTAATTTATATCATAATAATTAAAAATAACATTTTAAATTATTGAACTTGAATATTACTGATTTAATTATATAAATATCGAAATTATATAAAATATCAGTAGCAACATTATTTTTGTAAAGATCAACACTTAAAATAATTAATCTAAAAATTTCAGAATTTAATTCCTAAAAATCGATTTATTATTAATTATTTAATAATAAACTGTTTAATATTGTAAAAAATAGTTTTATAAATAATTTGACAGATTTTATATTTTTAATAAAAGTAACAATGTATACTAAGGTTACAAAAATTACTGAAATGTTAAAAATGTTTAAAATAATAAAATTAAAAAGGTTTGTATGTGCCCGGGTTCGAACCCGAGTCAATTTAGAAACAAACAACACACACAACCACTGGGCTAGCCTGGTGGTTTGTGTTTTATTTGAGATTAAATAATATATAAGCAATCCTGTAACCAGTCATCTTCTTCACTGAATTAGTCAAAGTCAGACATCCCGATCAAATAAAAAGTCAACCCTTTTTATTACGGTTAATTCCCAAACTTGTGATTAAATTAAACTTAGTGGAACATTGAACAAGTAAAAACGATTTAATTGACAAAGATTGGACATACTGGTATCGGCTGGAACGACAGAACGACTGAACTCAGGCGACTGAACTCCAGCGAGTTTTGCAGACGATGAACAGGTATGAATTTCGATGTGTTTGTGAACTGTGAGAGGTGTAGGAGGTTCGTAGACTCATGGGGGTTTAAATAATACTTCAATTCGACACAGAATCGACAGGAAATCAGTGGATTGATTCCACTTTTGAATTTTTTTATAAAACTTTCGGTTAACAATGGAAAGGCACTGAATTGGGTCAAAAAGTTGCGAATATGGGTTGTAAAAGTGGTTGGGAACTAGTGGGTGATGATTCATATCACCTAATCAATTAAATAAGTGGAATAGGTCGGTTTTTGGTCGGATTTAGTGATATTTTGGTCGGATACGCGACTGCAGATCTGAATATAATTATTCAGGTCTGTTTTAGTAAGTTTATAAATATAATACGATCTAATATCTAACACATGTGGCTGCTTAGTCCAGCCGGTTGTGCGCGCTGTTATGTTTGCGGAGGGGCGTGGGTTCGAGTCCCGTGGTGGGCCGGTTTTAAGGTTTTAAAACCTTTTTGGTTTCTGAATTAATTAAATCATAATATTAAAATTCTAAATAGTATATAAAAGAATTTAAGTTCCATATCTTTCAGCTCCTGTACAGAAGGATAAACTGCTTAAGACACTTCGGTTATAACGTACAAACGCAAGTTCGATCCCCGGCAAGGGCCGGTCCGATACAGAAGGACCCCCTTTTGACCGGGTTTTTGGATATTTACACTTTGGCCCCTCAAGTTTCATTTTTTACAAAAATAGTCCCTCAAGTTTCAGAAATTTACAAAATCAGCCCCTGAACTTTCGAAAAATATTCAAAACAGACCCTGAAGTTTCGAAAAAATGCAACTATGGTCCCTGAAGTTTCAGAAAATGTCACAAATGGTCCCTGGTTTATTCAATTAGATATACTAACTGGGTTAGTTCTCAAAGAAAGACTTTCTATACAAATTTTAACTTGGTTAGGATTTATAGTTAAAATAAGTTTGTAAATGGCAGAATAAATCCCTACAGTTTAAGTTTCAAAGAATGACAAATAGATCCCTTAGATTATAGTTTCACAAAATGTCACAATAGGCCCTTATAGTTTATGTAACCTTGTTTAATAGCATAAAACTCAACAAATTTGCAATTGTTTCACGTGTTTGTATTGTTATAAGCATGTATAAGCACAAAGCAAGTACGTTCAAATAAGTTTCATTCCAAATACGGTATTTGAAAGTCAAACAAATACGAGTGTGAAAACCAAGGTGGTCACAATCTCCCCTACTTTAGGAAATTTCGTCCCGAAATTTATTCGAAAGAGACCGTAGAATGTAATTGTAATGATTGAAAAGATAAGTAAGAAGTTTGTTTCTAGAACATTGTTTGGTGTTGATAATTTTGAGGAATCTACGAGGATCATTGTATAGAAATTTTTTTGCATGGCGTTATGTTATGCTGGATTTGTAATGTAAATATTATGCAAACAAATGTGTGTACAAATAAGCAAATAATGGATAATCACATAACCACATAATGTTTTTATCTACCACCTTACTTAACAAGGCTTACTATGATTCTCATGCGTCGAACCTCGTAATTAAGTGTGCACCCAAAATTACGCGTTTCGTCGCATGGTCCACATAACACTTCTAGTTAAGTGAGGAAAACAAATAAGATTGAGGTATTGTTTAAATCAAACAAGCATCAATATAACACAACATCAACAGAATCAAAATGTAATTCACATTAGCAATGATAGCATTGTTTGTTTGACAGTCTATTGAACAAATTTACATTTGAAATAAGTCATGTAATGGATCAAATTCAGGATTATAAGGTGGTGGAGGTGGTAGAGGCAGTTGCGTATGATCAGTTAATTGTCTCAGCATGCTTTCCAACCGTTTTTTTCTTTCTGTCAACCATTTTATTTGTTGAGACAAATTTTGAACTTGATTGTTTAACCTAGTCACTTCGACTCCCATTGAATCTGGAGGTAGATGCATTTGAGGCATCGTACTTGGGCCTGCTATATCAGTTGGTGACAGTTGTTCTACTTCGTTCAATAGTGACTGGAAAGACTGTGGCAGTAACGGTGATTGCAAAAATGATTCCGATACTAATTGATCTTGGATCATCATGCTTTCATCAAACAAAGCTTCTTACGTCGTTGGATCCTCCTCGAAAACTATCGGTGATAAGCTTTGTAAGAAATTTGTTGTTGATGGTTGGGATAAGTTAGTTGTAATATGTTCTTGTATGTATGGCAGCGATGGTTGCATATCAAATTGATAAAAAGACGATTGAGGAAACTGCAACAATGATTGTTGTAAATTTTGTGGGAAGGTACTTTCTAAGATAACTGAAGCTCCCTCCGACTGGGATGGTTGAGTTAGTGTATCAATATGAACAGGGGTTAACCTAATGGTGTAAGAATTTACAATCCCAGGTGCCTTTGGTGGAGATAATCCTTGGATAATCTGATCACTTAAGACACCTAATGATTTTGCTATTTTTGTAATGTAAGACCCTCCCATGAGACTTCTCAGAGGATGTGATTGTGGACTAGAAAAATATACAGCAAGCTCGTGGGCAATATTACAAGGAACTTGCTCAAAAATACTATACAGATAGAAAAGTTCGGTTGCTCTAACCCTTTGTTGATTATTCTTGCGCCCCGTGATAGTGTTGGCTAAAACACGGTGCATATATTGATAACAAGGGTCTGTGAAGTTCGTAGAATTATTGTGGCCACACCATTCTTTTAATGAATGGCATTACCAATAATCTACCATATCCGTGGAGGAATAAGAGGTTGATGCCTCCGTAAAAATGGGTTGTTTAACTTCTTCATCTGTATATATGCCCAGATGAACTGCGAATTCTGTTAATGACATAGTATAAGGTTGCCCACAGAGTTGAAAATGAATGGATTCATTGGTAAGATTTTTATTATATTTGTAATAGAAAGTGGACAAGAACTCATACACCAGTTCATCGTATGATGGTTCTAGGATGTCGAAGAAACGGCGCCAGGGCGTATTAGGTAGTAGTAATCTTGCCAGTAAACCACTGGAATCAATCGTTCCCATTCGTTGCCAATCAATACCGCTAATAGTAAGAACTTCATGATGCTTGAGTTTTTGATACCTCTCTCAATTGTGTAAATTAGTAAACTGAAGGAAGGGATGAATTTTTGCTGCATTTGAAGATTCAGCATATGCCGCTGGGAGATTTGTCATTGGGATATGGGGTTTTGTTGAACTAAGAAAAGTTTGGGTATGGGGTATTGAATTATATCAGAAATTGTAGTTCTTGTGTAGATTAGCTCGAGTAGTGAGTTTCTTATATAGATAAGGAAATTCCGGATTACACCATATGATCGGTTAGGGCTTCCATGCTACGTTCTGCAGCTAGTTTGAAAATTTGAATTTGAAAATGTATGGTCTCGAGAAAATTTTGAACTTTGAAAAAGAGGGGATTGTATCATAAAAAATTGATAATAGTATAACGTAGGTACAGCCATTGAATGGGTTATTGTTGTCGTTTGTGTTATTCCTGCTTGTTTCGGCGCGCGAGGCCTCATACTCTGCTATTGCTTTTGAAATACGTGCCTGAAATTTTGCCTCAGTGGTAGGCAAACGTGTGTCTCGTCGTGGAGGCATCTTCTAAAAGAAGATCTTATTGGTCAGGTTATAGTAAGTATAGTAAGTAAGTGATATACGTATATAATAACACAATAGCTCATAACATCCCATGTCATAACATAAAATAATCCAACAATGCATGTAAGTCACAATCAATGTATGCAAGTAATCATCCTAGTCTTCCCCAGACTATCCCACCCAGTCTCTTAGACTGAACTCCCTAGTTTCTCAGACTAACTCTCTGGCCTCTAAGACCAAACCTTCCCAGTCTCTAAGACTAACTCCCTGGTCTCTAAGACCAAAACCTTCCCAATCTCTAAGATTGAACCCCTCAGTCTCTAAGACTTGATGTGTAGGACGCGGTATGTTAAAAACTTATAAAAATGGTTAAATAAAGACTGATTAAAAAAAACTAAACTTTTTGACATGCTTTAGCCTAATAGGTATCGGTACTCTCATTGATAGTCCCCAGGTAGGCAACGGGTCCTTTTATTTAGATTTGTACGAATGCCAGCCTAGACAGGAGTTCTCAACTACCGATATTTAACCCTTCCAGTTACTACATGTCTGACACGAAAAACACATGTTTGTAAAGAACCGTTTGTACCCTGGATCTGGAAACTTGTATATGCAATGTAAAAATGTTTTCGTGAGAGCCCTGATGATCATAGTCTAGACTAGAGAAAGAATCCTAGTTCGCTATGATCGAGGCTCTGATACCAAGCTGTCACACCCTGGCTTTTGCGGAAGCGTGGGTTTATTTGGTGTGACTTCTTAATACCATAGCAACAATCACAACAATGCTATATGATAAAAATATGAGATGTTCATCCATTATTTAAAGTGAGAAAATACCACAATATCATTGTTTAGAAACATCGACACTTGAAATAAGTTACAAACCATAAATTATTTAAAACGTGTTCATAAGACACATAAAAGACTTTGGAAAAGACGAGGTTTAGAGACATGTAACTCTTCCAGGAATAGGTTACACCTCTTAAACTTCAAAACTTTGGATGACATCTATTATCCAACGCAGCTAGACACATGCATACCCTGCCAGATCCTGCTAGTTCCCTGAAATACATGTAGTTTGAAAAATCAACAAAAAGTTGAGCGAGATCATGTATAAGTCTGTGTGTATAATCCTTTAAAATATGTCTTGTGTGTATAAATGTCCCTGGTATGTAGAAATTAAGGAAAAAGAAGTCATCAATGGGTTGCAAAGCCATTAGTATGTGTGAAAAGGTGCAGGAAAACTCAAACCTAGCAAATTTGTACCGGGCTTCCGGCTGGAAGACATAGTCACCTCTATGGGCCGCCCCGGCCTCATGGGTGTGGGCTCGCTAAACCCAAATAGATCTAATCTATCACTCATGTCCCTCGGTCCTACGACGAGGATTAATGGCCTTAAGTGTATTATAAAAATGTCTGTAATAGTTGTAACATGTATTCCACCCCCGAAGTATAAAACTAAAAACAATTAAGAGAAAAGGGAGACATGAACTCACTTGTCTGTAAACATTTAGTAACTTGTACTTCACCCTGAAGTATAAAATGGAAAATAGTTAAGAGAAAAGGGGGAACATGAACTCACTTATCTGTAAACATTTAGTAACATATATTCCAACCCCGAAGTATAAAACTGAAAATAGTTAAGAGAAAAGGGGGACATGAACTCACCTTATTTTGCAGGCGATTCCGAATACGCAAGTCAAGATTAAGGTGTCTGATAATAAGGAAACTCAAGTTGTCCTAATGAATCGTACATGAACAAGAATAATGTATCAATATTGAGGTCGTATAGTGTTGACGGAATTTGTTGAGTATTTATTGTATTTGATAGTGTTTAGATTAACAGAAGGATCTTGTGAATTATATGTTTAGAGGGCTCGGAAAAATGAACATGATATAAAGGAATTATTTATGAAAAATATTTATTTATCATAAATAATAAAATTGTAATAATGTACAATTGATTTAATATAAACATTTGTAATAATAAATCAAATATATTTAACTAGTATCATAATTAAATATAATGATTATTGGCAAAATATTGTACAAGTGATATAATTAATTTATATCATAATAATTAAAAATAACATTTTTAATTATTGAACTTGAATATTACTGATTTTATTATATAAATATTGAAATTATATAAAATATCAGTAGCAACATTATTTTTGTAAAGATCAACACTTAAAATAATTAATCTGAAAATTTCAGAATTTAATTCCTAAAAATCGATTTATTATTAATTATTTAATAATAAACTGTTTAATATTGTAAAAAATAGTTTTATAAATAATTTGACAGATTTTATATTTTTAATAAAAGTAACAATGTATAATAAGGTTACAAAAATTACTGAAATGTTAAAAATGTTTAAAATAATAAAATTAAAAAGGTTTGTATGTGCCCGGGTTCGAACCCGGGTCAATTTAGAAACAAACAACACACACAACCACTGGGCTAGCCTGGTGGTTTGTGTTTTATTTGAGATTAAATAATATATAAGCAATCCTGTAACCAGTCATCTTCTTCACTGAATTAGTCAAAGTCAGACATCCCGATCAAATAAAAAGTCAACCCTTTTATTACGGTTAATTCCCAAACTTGTGATTAAATTAAACTTAGTGGAACATTGAACAAGTAAAAACGATTTAATTGACAAAGATTGGACATACCTGTAACAACTCCTATCAAAAAAGTCTTAATTATTATTTTATCCAATAGGAAACCCTAATTAAGACACCCAAGTGATTCTACACAAACCCTAAAATTTTCAGAACAATCAGAATCAGGATCAGGGCCCCTAAAACTCAGGGGGGGTAAACCCTAGTTACGATTATCTTAAATTCTCGCTGTCAAAATTGAATTTATGAAATTCGTCAAGTCAGCAAGGCTAGTCCAGGACGTGGCTACCCTATAGTAAATTCGTGTCCCTTACGGACCGTAAGGGATAAGGCTTACGGTCCGTAAGCCTGTCAATTTTCGTGTATAAATAGCAGACATTGGGACTTGAATTCTGGCACTCGAACGACGTTCAAACTCCAAATTTACGCTGAGTTATTGTTTAAACACTACAAAAACACACACTATTCACGAATTGCTGCCGCAATACAGGGTAATAACTCGATCGCTGATACGATTCAATGTCCGATTGATTGAAACTATCCGACAGGATGTTTAAGCGCTATCCTTTGTCATTAGTCGTGATTCCGATAGGATGTTTGAGTACCACCCGAACTCGGGGAATACTCTGTCATTCGTTGTGAATCCGATGGATGTTTAAGTGATTGCACTTTGTCATTCGTTGTGAGGATTTTAATCTCGTGAGTTATCGTAATTGATGTATTAAGTTACTTACCTAGTTCGTGTACACTAGGTTACAAGGCTAAATCAATAGGCTAAGCTCTACCTATATAAATCTGCAATATATCAAGGCTTATCTGTAGACTAAACTTTGGCCGTATGAATCTGCATGTTTATAATGTGAGTCATTCTCTTTTTATCAAATTACTTTCAAAAGCAAGTTTATTTTCAAAGGTTATAATTACAGTGATTAAGTTTATGTAATCACCAAGTTACAGCCGGTATGTGGGGTTTTGTATACATTACTTGATAATCTTCACCATTGGGGCAGCCAAGGGGTGATATGACCATAGTCACAGACACCATTGGACAACGGGAGGGCCAATGGGTCGAGTGACAAATATTGTGGGTAGTTTGTCACACCCTCAAAATACCACCTAGGGAGTGTCCCTGTTAGGCGTGTGACCACTAGCAATGAGCCACCAATTACATTGAATCATAAGTTTGAAATAATGTTCCATCAATTAATAATGATAAAATTCCAATCATAAGTTATTCAAAAACCACAAGTTCAGCGGAAGCGTTATTGTAACATAATATAAATACTTTTCGATCAATCATAAGAACTAAATGTTTGATAAATAATCCCATCCGTATAACCATGACCACTCTCGCTCTCCAGCCAGCAAGCTCCTGTTTCAATCACCTACGACCTGCGAGCACGTAACAAGTGTATCAGACAAAGCTGGCGAGTTCACAGTTTTAGAAAATGTTTGTTACCAGTTGTATATAAAACAGTTCCCTGACACATGCAAGTAATATTGTTAATATCTCATTTCCGAACAAGACGGCTCCTGAAATACATGACTGCCCTTCCCACGTACTCCTATCTAGTACTGGGCCCCGACTGGGTCATTAGTTCACATCCGTCCTATCTAGGAGCGGTGTGAGGGTGCCAAACCTAAGTAGCGCTACCAACTAATACCCGTTACCCTCCAGGTAACATAATAAGGGACTTACAAGAATGATAGGTGAGAATATTAACCAATATACCCGTTTTTACCCAAAAGACTTATCCCTCCACGGGATACCCACTGACTGTCCCCAACCACTGGGACGCATGCTCGAATGTAGTGAACTCACATTTGGTTTGCTCGGTTAGATTAAATATCTTGTTTAACAGTTGATCAGTCAAATCCTACCGTAGTTACCAAAGATAGTCAGTTTCATGAATTCACAGTTCACACATCTATTCACACGTTTTGTTCAAACAATGAGTAATGAAACATATAACATCACGTACGTCTTTCAAGTATTCGGGGCGTGGTATATTTACAATGCAAGCTTACATAGCACACCAATCGCATTCAGACCACATAAGTTATGTATCACAACCATCACTGTCTAGTAGCACAACATATTATTAATATGCGGCCCATTCCAAATATCCCAAACCAGCCGTCCCAGTAATCAGTCAACATAAATTTAACACACTACCATTCCAACCATTAACCTATTCGACCCACAACAAAAACATATAATCACTAATACACATTCAGTCAACACAAACATGTAGTTCACTGTCATGTTTTCACGAAAATTGTAGGTTGTTGATCTTAAGTGATGTGCATTGTTAAATATGCGTAATTATCTCATTAGTTATGATTTTCTTTGATACTCAATCCTTCATTCTAATGCCCAATTAATCACATAATTTGTTAACGTCTTGTTCAGCCATGATCATGACCAAAACATCCTAATTCAAACCATTCATGCGATCTAAGGGACAACCAATAATGAAATCATGGGTAACATCAATAGCCATATATTTGCTCAAGACCATTATCACAGTTTACAAATTTCACAACTTCTCATAACTTTCACATGACACTCCATTGGACTAATCATGCTTATTACCTAGTTTATTTGTCCCCAACAATCATTCGACTAATATGTATAGGCACATAATCCAACCTCCACTACAAGGCATCATCATATCATTTACTTTTCATGACATTAATAGTATCTTTGATTAATCTGACAATGCACATGGCCACCAATTTCCTTGTTCAAGATTCCATACCATTCTATTGGACCCATTAAGCCACTGTTATATCCCATTAAATTATGAATCACATATACAACACATAAACACAATCATCAATTAAAAGTTAGCATGAATATGTAACAACTAACCCAAAAGGTTCGGTCGACAGGCTGATGTCTCGAAGGGGGGGGGGGGGGTTCTCCTGCCGTACGCTCACTTGAGAGGGTAGGGTTTGTTATACTTTGTGTTCCTAATCATTTACATATACATGTAGATACACGGACAAGATATTGGGCCGGTTAAGTCTGCTAATCAAAATAGTGGTTTGGGCCGGTTTCACACTAATGCGGATTAGTATTTGGGCCGGGTCTAAGGGTTTACTCATTGGTGTTACATATCACGTTTGGGCCCAGTTCAATCAATTATGTGATACATGATGTTCTAAGATAATTTTTAATACCCACAAAGTTGTATTTAAAATGATTTATTTTCGATATAAGGTATCTAAAAGTAATGTATATCGGACACGCGGAATGGCAACGAAACCATACGGACAATAACAAACGGCCAACCATCCACACACATATAATACAATTAAGTCTCATATAACCAATCAAGTATAAATCAAGCACGTTTATTAGAATCACGCAATAAGCACACGTAACAATACTCGTTTAACGGTCGTGGAATGAGATAACACTAACCGTAAAAGTTCGGGTTCTCACATCATCCCCAACTTGAAAAAAATTTCGTCCCGAAATTTGACAAGCAAGCACAGAAGAGTGAAACGATAAAAACTCTAATTAAACTATATGTAATACTACACAAATAATAATCACAATAATAATCAAGCATTACACGCAATCACTATGCATCCAGATAACTGCACGGACATCACGTAAACCAAATTGTAAAAACAGGGTTGCGAGGTCAGTTGGGTGCCACATCATCCCCAACTTGAAAGAAATTTCGTCTCGAAATTCGCCTATGTTAACAAAAGTTGATCCCACCGTTTGAACAATCGGGGATAACAGAGCTTCATCTGATCTTTGCGTTCCCATGTGGACCCCGGTCGACGTCTTGAGTTCCAACAAACACTCACAGTTGGATTTCGACTGTGCTAACGAACCTTAATGTCCTGGTCCATGATTCCAGTAGATTCCTCTACAACTACAACTTGTCATTAATCTCAGATTCTAATAAGGGTATCACAAGCGTTTCCTCTGTCAAACGCTGCCTTAGATTCGAGACATAAATGGCATTGTGTACGTTACCCAATTCGTCGGGTAACTCGAGTTTGTAGGCCACGAGACCGATTCTTTCCAGAATTCTGAATGACTTAACGTAACATAAACTAAGCTTGTCACACTTGCTTCCTAGCGTACCTCACCCTCCCAGTGTGAGATTTTCAACATGATACGATTGCCTACCGCGAACTCCTAGTGTTTCCTAAGCCCATCAACTTTCCTGACGGTCACTCGTTGCCGCCAAATGATTTCCGATCCAAGCAACCTTCCCAAGAGTTTCGAGTACAAGTCCTGGACCTGCGATTAGGTTGTCACCCACCTTCGTCCATCAAGAAGATTGGTATTATTATCCATACAATGCCTCAAACAGAGCTGTCTGAATACAGGAATGGTAACTATCGCAGTAGAACTCAGCCATAGGTAATTATCCCTCAAATTTTACTATAGTAAATCACACATATGTACACAACCTGTCTTCGAATGTCAGGATGGTTCGCTTACTCAGACAGTTTGTCCTACGGTGATAAGCAATGCCCATGTCTAGACGTGAGCCCAGGGTATCGTGTATTGCCTGTCATAAATCAGGTATATCTAAAAAATCAGAAGCAACGGAAGTTGGCACCTCGTGCCTAGAAGCCGCCTCTCCCAAAGTAATATCCACAAACTATGACGACTCGTCAGTTTCCTTGGCTGCAAGAAGGCGTGCTGGTAGCATGAGACAATCAACGATCCCCCAAGTGATACTGTTTCCGTTCTGAGTTGTAAGTAGACTAGTGACAGAATCCATGGCAGTCCATTCTCATTTCCATATACGTGTTTCTGGTTGCTGATATCCCACCTTGACTTTCCCACAAGTCAAACATCATTCTCATGCGTTGCTATGTGAGCTTTTAGGCCCGGTCACTCGTACATGGTCTTCAGGTTTTAATACATCCTATCAAAACTCAGATGAATATGATATCGAGACCCGTGTGCTCCGTCTGCACCAGTTTCCCCAAGGTTGCTGTATAGCGAGGTCCATATTCATTCCATGAAGTAGCAAATATCGTCCGACCCGCCAAAGTTTGCTTCCCCGTGCCCCGCATGGGTCAATCTTGAGAACTCTCTTCCATCAGTTCTTTAGTTTGAACAAGGCGAGTCTGATCAGGTATGTTAGAGTCGATAACAAGCTGCAAAGCTCGTGCACGTCCAGGTTTCACGGTCGTATTCATTCAAAGGTTCCATCTAGCGATGCCATTAACTGATTAAGCTTTTTCGAAACCAGGGTACACGGGAGGCCCTTGTGACCAGTCTAAGTAGTGCATTCGGTACCGTCCAAGTAATGCCTCCAACTTACATCCAAAGACTATGGTTTCCACTGCAGATTGTGTGTCGTGCAATTCTCCTTGTAAGTCTATTACGTAAGCTATCACCTTCTCGGGTTACATCAGCGCGTAACTGGGACTCTGATTCAAACCATCATGATACACCACTAGATCACCTGCACCCTCGGGTAGAGACGATGCTCAGTGTATTGCAGAGTTGGGATTCGAAAGCTGAAAAGACGTCCTCCTGTTTTGTCTCCCACGAACACAGCACCCTGTTGTGCTAAAGAGATTTAAGTTGCGCGATCTTCGAAAATCCTGTGATGAATCTGCGATAGCATCTAGTGAGACCAAGAAATTGTTGTATCCTCGAAGGGATCTTTGGTGTCGATCAGTTTCTAATCAAAACGGCTCTTAGCGAGTTCCACGTGTATTCCCACTTCGTTGATTACATGACCAAATAGGTATCCCTCGTATTCAGAAGTTACCTTTATCAAGACTTTGCGCGGTGTGGTTCCTCCTTTAGGAGCTCTCAAATAAGATACAAAGCTGCCCATGATGCTCCTTTCTCCTGGGAATGATTCAACATGTCGTCAATAAGCATGGTCGATTCATGTGATCCATACAGCTGTTGGTGTGATGATTAGCCCGAAGGTCTTGGAATACAACGTCGAAATGGCTGCACTGCGGTTGGTATGTCGTTGCAGGCACATTCTCCCCTTAGACTACCTTCTGACAATAGCTCGTTTGTTATTCAATCCTCGAATGGAAGCTCGACCCCTGCAACTAGTCGTTAGGTTGTCAATATATGGTCATGGCAAACGGTTCTCAACTGTCACCTTATTGAGTTCTTGAATATCAGTACATATACGAAAAGACTTATCTTCACGGATATAACCGGGGCTTCCCTAAAGCGAAAAGCTAGGTCCGACAAAACTCTTGTCCAACGGTTCCTGCAGTTGTTTAGACAGCTCTTGCAACCTTCCTGGCGCAAGACGGTAAGAGTGCGTGTAGTCAGGGCTGCCTCTGGCGCGAGATCAAACTGAGATTTCGCCTAACGGTTGTGGAAGTAAACCCGAAAGTTCCTTGGGTAGCACATCAAAAGGAATCACGAATGATTGGTGGATCCTCGATCCTCTGTTTCCTTAGCCCTAACGTCAGTAACGGTTGCTAGTATAGCGGAGTAATCCCTCCGTAGACACTTCCGGCCTTCATAGCTGAAATGGCGCTAACCTTTGCACCACTCTGATGCTTTAGAATAATAACGATTCTCCACACAAAATTTTCTCCTCACTGGTGTTTCTGCGCGATTCCCTGGATAACCAATCCACACTAACTACTGTATTGCAACCATCAAGGGTGGTGGAAGGAAGGTCTATATCGAACACCTGTTCCCCAAGGTCGAGGTTGCACCCCAGCGAACATATAAGGCTTCAATTGACTTGCATCAGGGTTAAACAGAACAGAGACAAAGCGAATAGCTACCCATACAAGCTATCGTGTTGTTATTACGCCTGGTATAGCCTATGCCAATACTAAATGTCCTTCCATGAGCTTCATTTCCAGTGTTGTTTTCGTCACGAGAATTTCCAGTACTGCCGTCGTTCCCTTGGTTGTCGTCGCCTTGACTGAACACAGTCGACCCTTGTCGAGGTCACCTTCATTTCCATACTGTAAGCTACAACCACGAGTACCTTGATGTTGCCGCGACTGTTGCCTCTAATATTGTTGCCCGTAACGGTGTCCTACGTCCTTTCACCAACAAGGTCCATCTTTCCACATTCCGTGCCACGTCCTTAGGCACTACTCATGGTGCGGGCGGTTACACAGTCCGCTCTATAGCCAATCGTCATCGATTTTGTCCCGATTGGTTCGTAAGAGTCGACTCCCATGAGTTGTTGGCTGGGGTTAAGGATTCGATTGGATTAAAATCGTTGTTGTTCGTTGCCGGTAACTAGGGTCGTTCAAATGCTGAAGTCGGTAAGGTACTACGTTTACCCTCTTGTCCATCGTTCTTGCAAGTTGACTGAGTAATGCACGGTATGTCGCGAGAGTGTTGCAGAAGTGATCGCACTTCAGGATTTACGGTGTCAACACGCTTTGTTCCAGCAAACAAAGATAAGTGAGGAAACTATAGTCCAATCATTTGACGCTGAGCCATCCAACTCAGGGACGTTCGTACTAGCACCTAACATTCTACATAGTTCGCTAGGCGTTCAGAGGTGTGTTCAGGTTGTTGGACCATTGTACGACCTCTAATAGTCAGTTAAGGCGTTCATCTCTATGTGTAAAGGCGGAATCAATGCACATAAAGTCATAACAGCTTTGTTCCTCTTAATTTTCTTTCTATTAATGCCTTCTGAGTCTTTACAATGATTTTCTGACAAAAATTCAGCAGCACCTTGACTCACATACAATGACAACTGACTATCTAAATGAACAACACAACACACATATATATAGGCTTGATGATTTCGCTTGAGCATGCTTGAAGCGAAATCACATGTTGTTGATTTCGCTTGAAGATGTTTCAAGCGAAATCTTCAAGTTTAATCTAGACAAACCCTAATTAAACCCTGTCATGTGTTCATTCAATCAAACTAGACTTAAGACTTAATGCAGACGAAGTCAACAGACATTCCATGCACTAACAGACTCCCCCTTGGATGTTGACAAAGTCTTCAGCTCCTGAGTCTTCAGTCTTAGTCTTTTCTCCAACTCTCTGTCTTCTCATTAAAAATACTTTATCTTCACAGGTTTAGGATCACAACCTGACTCCATCTTCAAACTCCCTTTTGACTGTTGATCCAGACTTCCTTTTTTCATTGACTCCCCCTCTCGATATGCTAGAATCTGAGATGTCTGGTTCAAGCTTTGTCATTTAGCTGCCGTTGGGAATACTGAAGTCCAAACTTGTTTAACCTGCACATCCTCTACCACAATATAAGTTTCACAAATTTATACCCATTGAATTTAAAAACTTACTGGTAGACAATATTCATCCAACAAACATACTAGTTACATCAAGTTCAAATAAATGACCTTGATTAACTAACTCCTCAAACTTTCAAAAAATATTTGTATATGACATTCAAAGTTTTCAACAAACTCTCCCAACCCTGTTCATCAAGTTTAGCACTTGGAATTTTGAAAATCAGCTCTTCAACATCAGTTGTCGAAAAAAAAATTTTAATTTTGATTTTAAAGAAATACAGTAAACAAATATATACAAACAATATTTTTGTGAGTTCGTGTAAGAGGATCATATCAGTTCATGAAACAAATCACTAGCACCATTAAACCTTTGACATTTTAAGTTCTAAACAATTCACTTAGATTGACGATATGTTTGTCCTTTTAAGCTCAATCTAAAAACTTTCGAAATGCTTACCGATACGTTAAGGTATATTAATTTTGCACTAAATTCTTATGGACCCCACAATCTCAGCATATCCCCTCATCATGCAATACACTGACTCAAGTAATGCCTTTAAACTTTCATCAACTGTGATTTGTGTGAAAATAACTCAGAATGTTTAAACATTAACAATCAGGTCGATACTTCCGTATACGCAAAGAAAGTCCAATGTTTAAACAAAATAAGAAAATAAAAATAAGTTGAAGTTGTTTAGGCTTTAACCACCAGTTCGATACTCCCGTATACGCAGAGGTGATCCAAAGCTTAAACGAAACACCAAAGAAAATAAAGCAGAACGTTTAGGCAACAACATCCAGGTCGATACTCACGTATACGCAGAGGATGTCCGATGCTTAAACAAAATAAAGAAATAAAACAAGTTTAAATCTTTGCAAAAAAAAAATACACAATCACAGCGATTTTTTAGCAAAGTTGTGAAAGTTCACAAACTTAACCAGTTTTATGTCTTTCGACAATCAGCGATTACTGAGTAGGCACACAGTCAAGAAGGACAAAACCAAGTACTATGCTTTTGACCATGTTTCCCACTAGAACTAGGCTTTTTCATTTAAGTTTGTATCGTTATCGCAAACCTACTAGTCTAGCTGAGCCTATCGTCACATCATTAGTGAGATCGCTTATCACATTTGACATTACAATTCTTTAGCATGCTGTGATAGTTCACTGATTTTCTATCATTTCCTCTTTTTCACAACAAAACTCATTTTTACTTTTTTAATGTTTTTGGCATTTTCAAATTTTCTAATTTTTTTTAAAATTTTCTCCCCCTAAAATCAAAATATGTTTCAATTTTGATTTTCTAAGAAAATTTGAAAACAAACTATACAAGAAACGTGACAAACTGATATTAAATCACTTCAATTCGCCATTCACTCGGCATAAACAATCAGAACTCCCCCTGACAACAAACTATTTTCCCATTTAGATTTCAAAACACTTAAGTTTGTTTTAATCAAATGGTTTTTCCGGAAAATTAGTTTTGTTTGTCTTTTCGCAAACTCGGGGTTTCATCACATCGTTCTTTTTCAACCATTTTAAAGAATTAACAATTTAGACCCTTATCAACAACAAACACTAGTAGAAAATCAAGTACAACTTAATGTCCCTGATTTACCACTAGTAAATCGAAATATCACAGTTACCAACCTGTGAATTTCTCAAGAAATATGCCGATTCCTGTTCCACACTTACCAACCTGGGAACTCCGGCAAGACAGGTTTTTCATTTGAAAAGATCTACCCAAGCCTGACCAGCCTTGGGTTTTACAACTTTTACCTCAACAGATGGCTCTTCTGGTTTTGACGAACCAGAATCATTGCCTGATTGTGGCTTGTCTAACTTTGAGAAGTCAGATTCATCGCCGACATGTGACTCCTTTGTTTCCAAAGAAACAAATTCATCACCAACAACTTTCTTCTTCTTCACTCTCTCTTCTGTCCTCAGATTTGTATCTGATGAATTCGTTTTGATTGCTTCTGCAGTTGAGGAAAGCAATTCATCAGAACTTTTTCTCGAATTACCAGTTTTATCCGAGGACAAAATTTTCTCGAGATATTCTCTAGCCTTCTTCATTTTCTTTCGCAGTCTGTCTTTCTGCCCCTGAGAAAGTTTTACTTTTGCTTCCTGAACTTTAGGTTCTTGAACCTTCTGTTCTTTGGGCTTGACATTGACTGTCTTCTTTGCCATTCTTTGAGAATCAGCCCTCGATCGTGCCTTTGATCTCATTGGGCAATCTCTAGCAATGTATCCTCTGATGTAGCATTCATAGCATCTTCTTGTTTCGATTCTCTGTCTTTGGCAGTTAACAGCAATGTGTCCTTGATAACCGCATCTATAACACATTCTGTTATCATACCATGAACCACCTTCAGTCCAAACATTCAAGTCATAGCACTGTTTGGCTCTGTGGTAATCGTCACTCCTCCTGAAAGCTGAATTTGGCCTTTGAGCTCTGTGGTCCGACCTGCACCACTCATTACCAACTATTTTTGAGTTTTGATTTTTAAATTTTTGTAATTTTTCAAAACGATTGGATGACTTATCCGATTGTTTCTGTTCTGCATTCTTCTTTACAGGTTTTTGCGTTGAGCATTCACCTTTCTCAGTAGAATGTAAAACAGTATTTTTAAACATTTCATTTAATTTCAAAGATATTTTTCTTTTCTCTTCTTTTTCATCATCAGATATTTCATCACAATCTTCAATTTTGACTTTGACTTTGTCAAAATTTGTGACATTTTCACTTATAGGAACGGAATTGATAGGTTTTGGACAAACATGTGATGTAGAATTCACAAAACCTTTCAATTTAACTTCAAACTCTTTGATTTTCATCTGAGCTTTTTCAGCTTCTTTTTCAAGCTGAATGATTTTAGCAAGATGAGAATTGATTTCAATTTTTTTTTGAAGATTATCTTTTCCAAAAATATCTCTCTCATCTTCTAAAATCTTGATTTGATTTTGAAAATCTTTTTCTTTTTCTTTCAAATCGTTAATTTCCAATGTCAAACTGTCCAAACTACTCAACAGTTTGTCATTTTGTGACTTCAATTTCTCACAATTTTCTCTCATTTCAAGAATCTGTTTATTATCAGATTCTTTCTCATCCTTCAGAGTATTGTCTTCCAATGTCAAACTCTCCACATCCTTCAAGAGATTGACATTTTCTGCTTCGGATTTTTCGCATTTTGAACACACAACTTCACTTTTTGAAATTTCATCTTTCTTTGATTCTTCAATCTTTGATGTTCCTGCAAGAAAAATTTTAACCATATCAGCAGGATTCAAATCTTCATTTAAAAAACAACCTCTCTTGTAATCATATTTCATCTTTCTTCTTACATCAATACCATTTTCAATTCTTTTGATTATTTCAAGAAACACATCCAAACTTAACCAATTTGATTCTCGTTTTAATTTCTCTACCACCTCCTTCTTTTTCTCTTCATTCTCATCATTGCGTTTTCTAAGCTCTCTGATGAAATCATAATAACCAAATTTTGAGAATCTAGAATCCTTTTTTCAATTTTTCTAAAAATTCATCCCAATCTGAAGGTAACGCATCTGCAAACTTAGATATCTTTTCAGCATTTGATATCCTTAAGTAATGCATTTCAAAACTTTTATGTAATTCTTCATATCGCTTATACGTATCACTAAAATTCTCATATTTCCTACACATAAAATGTTCAAATCTTTCAACCAAAACCTCCTTTTTCTCAAGAAAAGAACAACAAGTCCAATTGTTTACTCTTTCAAGTTTAATGTTTTCCAGTTCGTCAAACATTTTAACTTCTTTGTATTTGTGCTTTGTAAAATCAATTCGGATCACCTGCAAACAAAACAAACAAGCAAACACTTAGTAAAATTTTCAATTTTGAGAATTCAGCAAGTTCAAGCGAAAACAGTTTAATAAAACTGTTCAAGCGAAATCTGATATGCACTATTTCGCTTCAATCTTCAAGCGAAACTCAACAACAGATCTGATTCAAGCGAAATCTATTAACAAAAATGATGCAAGCGAAATCTACTATTTCGCTTCAACTGATCAGACCTTCAAGCGAAATCTGACAGAACAGTGTCGCTTCAACTGTTCAAGCGAACCAACTATTTCGCTTCAACTGTTTCGTTTCAACAAGTCTCAAGCGAAAACCACTATTTCACTTCAAGAAATCAATTTCACTTCACAGTTTCAAGCGGAACCAACTATTTTGCTTCATGAAGTCTGATTTGAAGCGAAATCAACCTGTAACCTTCGAATTACTTTCAAGCGAAATCTTGATTTAGGTCAATTTTAACATGTTTTAATCTGAATCTTTGTAGGCTTTGTTAAAACTCAGTTTTACACGTTATACTCGAAAATCAGACCATTTCGACCATTGTAACTTGTTCAGATCAGAAAAGTAAGAGAAGAAGTGAGTAGAAAGAAGATAATCCGGTAGAATCAAGCTGCTATGGTATAAACTCCTCGTCCTGAGCTCTGATACCACTTGTTGGACCGTTGTATGACCTCTAATAGTCAGTTAAGGCGTTCATCTCTATGTGTAAAGGCGGAATCAATGCACATAAAGTCATAACAGCTTTGTTCCTCTTAATTTTCTTTCTATTAATGCCTTCTGAGTCTTTACAATGATTTTCTGACAAAAATTCAGCAGCACCTTGACTCACATACAATGACAACTGACTATCTAAATGAACAACACAACACACATATATATAGGCTTGATGATTTCGCTTGAGCATGCTTGAAGCGAAATCACATGTTGTTGATTTCGCTTGAAGATGTTTCAAGCGAAATCTTCAAGTTTAATCTAGACAAACCCTAATTAAACCCTGTCATGTGTTCATTCAATCAAACTAGACTTAAGACTTAATGCAGACGAAGTCAACAGACATTCCATGCACTAACACAGGTGATACCCGTTAGCATCGAGATTCATAAGGATTCAGAAAGGAGTGAGAAGATCACGTTCAAGTAGGAGACAATCACTGTTATGATTCCTATAAATTTATTACGTTTCACACTGATCAAAATAACAGAGCGGAACCCCTTCTTCACTTGTTAAGCCTCACTGGGACTCACATGCACCCCACATTATTATTATGTGTGCACCCACAATAATATTGTGATTCGCATGTTCATCTCAGCTCCTCCTAACTCATGTCGAATGGTTCCTCAAACTCGAGTAGCAACAAAGAGCATCACAAAACGTGAGTCACGAATGTTTAGGGAAATACCACCCTATCAGTCACATAACACGTGCAAGTAATACGTAAATTCATACTGTTGTGTTAAGCGTGCAATCACATGTACTATCATATGTAACTGTTCACTAGTTATGCAGTACAATGAGTATACGAGAGACGAACCTTGCAGTCTGGAGCTGAGTGTCATGGTCATATTCAGGACTTGTTCGGTTATAGTCTGGTTTTATAAAAACGTTTTTAAAACCAAGTTCACTATAACCAGTGGCTCTGATACCAAACTGTCACACCCTCAAAATACCACCTAGGGAGTGTCCCTGTTAGGCGTGTGACCACTAGCAATGAGCCACCAATTACATTGAATCATAAGTTTGAAATAATGTTCCATCAATTAATAATGATAAAATTCCAATCATAAGTTATTCAAAAACCACAAGTTCAGCGGAAGCGTTATTGTAACATAATATAAA
This sequence comes from Helianthus tuberosus, assembly GCA_030545235.1. Lineage (NCBI taxonomy): Eukaryota > Viridiplantae > Streptophyta > Magnoliopsida > Asterales > Asteraceae > Helianthus > Helianthus tuberosus. Next base: position 24,757 of record JARYGA010038441.1, read on the forward strand.
TACTTTTCGATCAATCATAAGAACTAAATGTTTGATAAATAATCCCATCCGTATAACCATGACCACTCTCGCTCTCCAGCCAGCAAGCTCCTGTTTCAATCACCTACGACCTGCGAGCACGTAACAAGTGTATCAGACAAAGCTAGCGAGTTCACAGTTTTAGAAAATGTTTGTTACCAGTTGTATATAAAACAGTTCCCTGACACATGCAAGTAATATTGTTAATATCTCATTTCCGAACAAGACGGCTCCTGAAATACATGACTGCCCTTCCCACGTACTCCTATCTAGTACTGGGCCCCGACTGGGTCATTAGTTCACATCCGTCCTATCTAGGAGCGGTGTGAGGGTGCCAAACCTAAGTAGCGCTACCAACTAATACCCGTTACCCTCCAGGTAACATAATAAGGGACTTACAAGAATGATAGGTGAGAATATTAACCAATATACCCGTTTTTACCCAAAAGACTTATCCCTCCACGGGATACCCACTGACTGTCCCCAACCACTGGGATGCATGCTCGAATGTAGTGAACTCACCTTTGGTTTGCTCGGTTAGATTAAATATCTTGTTTAACAATTGATCAGTCAAATCCTACCGTAGTTACCAAAGATAGTCAGTTTCATGAATTCACAGTTCACACATCTATTCACACGTTTTGTTCAAACAATGAGTAATGAAACATATAACATCACGTACGTCTTTCAAGTATTCGGGGCGTGGTATATTTACAATGCAAGCTTACATAGCACACCAATCGCATTCAGACCACATAAGTTATGTATCACAACCATCACTGTCTAGTAGCACAACATATTATTAATATGCGGCCCATTCCAAATATCCCAAACCAGCCGTCCCAGTAATTAGTCAACATAAATTTAACACACTACCATTCCAACCATTAACCTATTCGACCCACAACAAAAACATATAATCACTAATACACATTCAGTCAACACAAACATGTAGTTCACTGTCATGTTTTCACGAAAATTGTAGGTTGTTGATCTTAAGTGATGTGCATTGTTAAATATGCGTAATTATCTCATTAGTTATGATTTTCTTTGATACTCAATCCTTCATTCTAATGCCCAATTAATCACATAATTTGTTAACGTCTTGTTCAGCCATGATCATGACTAAAACATCCTAATTCAAACCATTCATGCGATCTAAGGGACAACCAATAATGAAATCATGGGTAACATCAATAGCCATATATTTGCTCAAGACCATTATCACAGTTTACAAATTTCACAACTTCTCATAACTTTCACATGACACTCCATTGGACTAATCATGCTTATTACCTAGTTTATTTGTCCCCAACAATCATTCGACTAATATGTATAGGCACATAATCCAACCTCCACTACAAGGCATCATCACATCATTTACTTTTCATGACATTAATAGTATCTTTGATTAATCTGACAATGCACATGGCCACCAATTTCCTTGTTCAAGATTCCATACCATTCTATTGGACCCATTAAGCCACTGTTATATCCCATTAAATTATGAATCACATATACAACACATAAACACAATCATCAATTAAAAGTTAGCATGAATATGTAACAACTAACCCAAAAGGTTCGGTCGACAGGCTGATGTCTCGAAGGGGGGGGTTTCTCCTGCCGTACGCTCACTTGAGAGGGTAGGGTTTGTTATACTTTGTGTTCCTAATCATTTACATATACATGTAGATACACGGACAAGATATTGGGCCGGTTAAGTCTGCTAATCAAAATAGTGGTTTGGGCTGGTTTCACACTAATGCGGATTAGTATTTGGGCCGGGTCTAAGGGTTTACTCAATGGTGTTACATATCACGTTTGGGCCCAGTTCAATCAATTATGTGATACATGATGTTCTAAGATAATTTTTAATACCCACAAAGTTGTATTTAAAATGATTTATTTTCGATATAAGGTATCTAAAAGTAATGTATATCGGACACGCGGAATGGCAACGAAACCATACGGACAATAACAAACGGCCAACCATCCACACACATATAATACAATTAAGTCTCAAATAACCAATCAAGTATAAATCAAGCACATCAAGCACGTTTATTAGAATCACGCAATAAGCACACGTAACAATACTCGTTTAACGGTCGTGGAATGAGATAACACTAACCGTAAAAGTTCGGGTTCTCACATAGTTGGTTTGATATCTGGAAACATTGTAATCTCTCTTAATACTGTAAATTATAACAAACGTGTCGTTTTAGTAAAATGAATGAACTCACCAGTATTTCCTGCTGACAAAACCTTTTTAAAACGCGTTTCAGGTAATTACAGTAGATTGAAGTAAGAGATGGATACGGCACTGAAAGGCTTCAAGAAGTGGCTTATTTTATTAATTAAATCAAATTAAGAAATATTGTTTTATCAAATTTATCTTTATTAAAGCTACCATTGTAAAACATGGGTTTATCTCATCTATTTAATAAATAAAATCTGGTGTTTGCTAAACTCTGATATTTTTCCTAACTCACGGTCCTGATGAAATTTCCGCTGCAACGTTTTCAAAATAATCACCGGTACCACGTGGCTGTTCGCGGCTCCCGATTCCGTCCAGGGTGGGTCGGGGGTCGTGACAGAAGGTGGTATCAGAGCCACTGATTTAAGCCTATAGGTGTTGTGATAATAATACCTAAGCTTATATAAAAGGGTTAGGAGATTGCTATTAACTGGTAGCACACAGGATAGTATTTAGACTTGAACTTAAGAAAAGATGCCTTAGTATCAGCTTTGAGATAAGCGAACTACTTGTGTAAATAAAGTATGATGGATTTTGGTATGCCATAAGAATGGTGATTAGAACATTGCAGGCAATAGCACTTAATTGCTATTAATTCTTGCTTGGTGATATTACTTGGTCTAGAATAAGATATGTTACGGGAATACAAATTTCCCTAATTCTGGATAAAAGCCCTAATAAAAGAGGCACTTTTAAAATCTTGAAAAGATACTATTTATGGGAAATAGAAAATTTTCTCCGACAAGACTGGGTATGGTGTAGCAGACTCTCCAGCTTGTCCAGATATACTGGGATTACCTCTCCGGCGCGAACCGGATAAGACGGGGTATATAATATGTCAAACAAGTGACAAGATTTCCCTAAATAGTATCATGACCAGATATTTGACTGGTTCTTGGAAATACAAATCTGTTAAATACATTATGAAGTGTATGTATATTACAGTATATGAAATATATGATTATATAGATATGTATATCTATAAGGAAATCCAAAAACCATAAGGATTGACAATTTGGAATAAAGCACAAGCATATGTGTCAATAATAATTATAAATTTCTTTATTAGGAATCTCTCGTATATATCTATAATTCCGATATCAAACATTATTTCGTTTGATTATCTGTCTCGTAACTCGTGCAATAAAATAAACAATGGAAACCCTTTAAATTGGGACACCATCAAAAGTATAAGAATTTCCAAATGCATTACCATAGACTATTAACGCAAGTAAGAAGCATATAAAGTTGTGTTAGTGCACAAGAAAACACATAAAACTTAAATTATACGTCCACAGACGTCGAAATATATCACACACGACTTCCAAGGCTAGACCTTTGGAAAAGATAAATTGGGCACGATGACACTAATGCTAATTCCGTCAGTAGAAAAACTACTAATAAAAAAGAAGCACTTTGCCACGCGATCTTACAAACGACATGAATCTCGCTGAGGTACGTTGTAACAAGATTTCACAACCATCGGTGCACAGTCTAATCAGAGTCATAATTATTAGCACTGAAAAAGGAATCACATACCTTTGCAATTCCCCTATTTCCTTTATTACAAATATGTCATATTTGACATTCCAAGATAATGTCACTCAACAATGCTTATCACACAAAATTCCAGATAAAGTTCTTATATTTCTTTCATTGAAATTCTGATTTCTGCATATAATAAGTTGACTTTCGTGTTTCTACTCCCTTAACGGTCATCATACCATGAGGATTTCTTTCATAGTAGTGAATATTGATTTATTTCATTTCTTGGTAAATCCACACGTTACACATGCAATGTTTGTTGCGCATGTGGTTCGTTTGATTTATGAAGACCACTGGAGGGCTTCATTCCGATTTGTTATTTTATCAAAACCCAAATATCATTTCGCTATACTTGATTTTTAGTATTGTAAACCGCATTATTACAAAACGATAACTCTTTGATATCGAGTCAATGAATTTCTTGAAAAACTCAAATTTCTTTACATGGTTTTTGTTGTGACCATGTCCGAACTTATTAAAACTCATTTTGTTTAAACCGAGTTCAATTATTTGAATTTGCTCGCATTACATATTGAATTCAAGGTTCCATATGATGAATTAAAACCATCATATTCGAAATAATCTTAACAAGCATTTCAATTTTCTTGAACTATAACATGCTTGTGTGATCCTCGACTTCATTAAATCATTTCTTTGATCACGATCACCTTGTGGTGATGTTTTCACAAAAAATCTGAAGCTTGCGTTAATCTCGGATTTAATTATTTGATCATTTATATTGAATCTGCTTGGTTGATTTATTCTATACAAGCAATCTTAAAACAATCATGTGCTAAGATAATGATATGCAAATTCATTTCATATTTCAGTGTATCTCTTAATAATTCTTACAACATCAATCGAGCCTTTCGTGATATTATTGCTTTATCATCGTTGATCGAAAAAAAAAAATTCTTGTTAAACCATTGAGGTGAAGAATTTATATTTTTATACAAAATTATGTTTGAGGTATACTCTTATTTAAATTTATATTTAGTTTTATTATTAGTAATAATAGTATTAGTGTTAATATTATTTTTAAATACTAGGATTATTAATAAGGGCAGGTATTGGATAGCCTAGCCTTAGTTAGGCATGGACTGATCAACTATGTTTAAACAAGGCAGCACTAACCAATATCCAACCATGATAATAACTAGTTAATATATATAAATTAAGTCATCATACTTATTTAGTAAATTTTAATTATATATAAAAATATTTTACTTTGTACTGTAAGGAGAAGACATATTTTCATAAAACAATACAAGAATTAGAGAGACAAATAAAATTATATAAATAATTGTCTATCACATGTTTTGTGATAACTATGTACCGTAACGCTCTGGCAAGAAAATGACCATATAAATAATATGATAGTCATCAACTACGTTGGGTTAAGGGAACATTATGATATATGAGAATAGTCCTCATTTTTCACTTATTTACAACATTTGTAAATACATTCACAACATTATATGGTTTCAAAATGAAAATAAGTAATCACATAAAATCGACCCATTAAATGTTATATATTTACAAATTAATTTACAAATACTTTTGTACAATAAATATTTTTACATCTTTATTTACAATTTTCATTTAACGTTATAAATAATAGTGATTTCTTTTACAAAATAATAATACTAAAATATTTTGTAATGTAATAACTTCATTGCAGTGTTTTGTAATATATATTACATAGTAAATATAAGTATTTTACATAGTATAGTAAAATACTAAAATAATATTTATTTAAAAGTGGTGACCATTTACATATAGTAAAAATGCGTAACAAATAATATATATTACATAGTATTTATATTTGATATATAAGATACGGTTCAGACAAGGACACAAATAATATATATTACATTTGCTTTACAAATATAATATAATGATTAGTCATGCCAAAACAACTTGTTCTTATTATATTTCAATCTCTAGGACATAGTATGAAAAATATGGTCACTAATAGTGTACTATCACATTGTTTCACAAATTAAAACAACTTGGAACTCTAAACAATGATACACTAACTCTATTGTCTTTTGGTGTATCTTTGCAATTCACTCATCTCAACACTTTGATTTTCTCATATCATAAATATTTGACAAATCATTTTCATGCTTTTATTTCATTTTGAACCTGTCGATTCTAAGTCTTCCTCAGTTGCCAATCAAAGTAAGCTTTCTTTTGACAAAGAATTTTATTGATTCTAAAAATCCTTCACATTCATTTTAAATATCTATTGATCATATATCTTTTGGCTTGAACCTAGTCACTTTGGAAATTATATCATCTCATTTCATTCGTTTGTCATCGATTTCTTGAACTAAATCAGTTGAACTATTGAATCCTACTTATTGTACAACTCATATTCACAAAATTTGATATTTTAATTTTGTGTCATCTACCTTAATATTGTTTTTATTGATTAAAATATGACATAAATCTAAAAGAAATATCGTAACCCAAATCTCGAGGACGAGATTTTTATTAAGGTGGGGAGAATGTAACAACTCCTATCAAAAAGTCTTAATTATTATTTTATCCAATAGGAAACCCTAATTAAGACACCCAAGTGATTCTACACAAACCCTAAAATTTTCAGAACAATCGGAATCAGGATCAGGGCCCCTAAAACTCAGGGGGGGTAAACCCTAGTTACGATTATCTTAAATTCTCGCTGTCAAAATTGAATTTATGAAATTCGTCAAGTCCGCAAGGCTAGTCCAGGACGTGGCTACCCTATAGTAAATTTGTGTCCCTTACGGACCGTAAGGGATAAGGCTTACGGTCCGTAAGCCTGTCAATTTTCGTGTATAAATAGCAGACATTGGGACTTGAATTCTGGCACTCGAACGACGTTCAAACTCCAAATTTACGCTGAGTTATTGTTTAAACACTACAAAAACACACACTATTCACGAATTGCTGCCGCAATACAGGGTAATAACTCGATCGCTGATACGATTCAATGTCCGATTGATTGAAACTATCTGACAGGATGTTTAAGCGCTATCCTTTGTCATTAGTCGTGATTCCGACAGGATGTTTGAGTACCACCCGAACTCGGGGAATACTCTGTCATTCGTTGTGAATCTGATGGATGTTTAAGTGATTGCACTTTGTCATTCGTTGTGAGGGTTTTAATCTCGTGAGTTATCGTAATTGCTGTATTGAGTTACTTACCTAGTTCGTGTACACTAGGTTACAAGGCTAAATCAATAGGCTAAGCTCTGCCTGTATAAATCTGCAATATATCAAGGCTTATCTGTAGACTAAACTTTGGCCGTATGAATCTGCATGTTTATAATGTGAGTCATTCTCTTTTTATCAAATTACTTTCAAAAGCAAGTTTATTTTCAAAGGTTATAATTACAGTGATTAAGTTTATGTAATCACCAAGTTACAGCCGGTATGTGGGGTTTTGTATACATTACTTGATAATCTTCACCATTGGGGCAGCCAAGGGGTGATATGACCATAGTCACAGACACCATTGGACGAAGGGAGGGCCAATGGGTCGAGTGACAAATACTGTGGGTAGTTAGTTTGATATCTGGAAACATTGTAATCTCTCTTAATACTGTAAATTATAACAAACGTGTCGTTTTAGTAAAATGAATGAACTCACCAGTATTTCCTGCTGACAAAACCTTTTTAAAACGTGTTTCAGGTAATTACAGTAGATTGAAATAAGAGATGGATACGGCACTGAAAGGCTTCAAGAAGTGGCTTATTTTATTAATTAAATCAAATTAAGAAATATTGTTTTATGTAATCAAATTTATCTTTATTAAAGCTACCATTGTAAAACATGGGTTTATCCCATCTATTTAATAAATAAAATCTGGTGTTTTCTAAACTCTGATATTTTTCCTAACTCACGGTTCTGATGAAATTTCCGCTGCAACGTTTTCAAAATAATCACCGGTACCACGTGGCTGTTCGCGGCTCCCGATTCCGTCCACGGTGGGTCGGGGGTCGTGACAATACCGGTATCGGCTGGAACGACGGAACGACTAAACTCCGGCGAGTTTTGCAGACGATGAACAGGTATGAATTTCGATGTGTTTGTGAACTGTGAGAGGTGTAGGAGGTTCGTAGACTCTGGGGGGTTTAAATAATACTTCAATTCGACACAGAATCGACAGGAAATCAGTGGATTGATTCCACTTTTGAATTTTTTTATAAAACTTTCGGTTAACAGTGGAAAGGCACCGAATTGGGTCAAAAAGTTGCGAATATGGGTTGTAAAAGTGGTTGGGAACTAGTGGGTGATGATTCATATCACCTAATCAATTAAATAAGTGGAGTAGATCGGTTTTTGGTCGGATTTGGTGATATTTTGGTCGGATACGCGACTGCAGATCTGAATATAATTATTCAGGTCTGTTTTAGTAAGTTTATAAATATAATACGATCTAATATCTAACACATGTGGCTGCGTAGTCCAGCCGGTTGTGCGCGCTGTTGTGTTTGCGGAGGGGCGCGGGTTCGAGTCCCGTGGTGGGCCGGTTTTAAGGTTTTAAAACCTTTTTGGTTTCTGAATTAATTAAATCATAATATTAAAATTCTAAATAGTATATAAAAGAATTTAAGTTCCATATCTTTCAGCTCCTGTTGTTGTTGTACTTTTTGTATGTTTATTTGACTCTTATATCTGGATTTGGTTTAGGAGCTGGGGGTCTCACTGGAAGCGGCCTCTCTATCCCGTGGGATAGAGGTAAGGCTTGCCTACATCCCACCCTCCCCAGACCCTACCTATAGCTTGGTTATAGGTGGGATTATACTGGGTACGGTTGTTGTTGTTGTTGTTGTTATCTTTCAGCTCCTGTACAGGAGGATAAACTGGTTAAGACACTTCGGTTATAACGTACAGACGCGAGTTCGATCCCCGGCAAGGGCCGGTCCGATACAAAAGGACCCCCTTTTGACCGGGTTTTTGGATATTTACACTTTGGCCCCTCAAGTTTCATTTTTTTACAAAAAATAGTCCCTCAAGTTTCAGAAATTTACAAAATCAGCTCCTGAACTTTCGAAAAATATTCAAAACAGACCCTGAAGTTTCAAAAATATGCAACTATGGTCCCCTGAAGTTTCGGAAAATGTCACAAATGGTCCCTGGTTTAGTCAGTTAGATATACTAACTGGGTTAGTTCTCAAAGAAAGAATTTCTATACAAATTTTAACTTGGTTAGGATTTATAGTTAAAATAAGTTTGTAAATGGCAGAATAAATCCCTACAGTTTAAGTTTCAAAGAATGAAATAGATCCCTTAGATTGTAGTTTCACAAAATGTCACAATAGGCCCTTATAGTTTATGTAATCTTGTTTAATAGCATAAAACTCAACAAATTTGCAATTGTTTCACGTGTTTGTATTGTTATAAGCATGTATAAGCACAAAGCAAGTATGTTCAAATAAGTTTCATTCCAAATACGATATTTGAAAGTCAAACAAATACGAGTGTGAAAACCAAGGTGGTCACAATAAATTTATTCATAAGTAATTTACAACGCAGACAATTCTGAAGATCCCCGTGTTCACTGTCAATATGGAAGAAAATTATACCGGATTTGGACTGAAAAAGAGGCTACGAACTTATCAATTTCAAACCTACACCAGTCAAAAAAATCTTTCACCGAAGTCAAACCACTGTTTGACCAAAGTCAAACCACAGTTTGACCAATGTCAAACAACTGTTTGCAAAAATCTGATTCTTAGTGGTTCGAAAGTCTGTTTTACCAAAGTTAAAACACTGTTTGAGCAATGTTAAAACGTTGTTTGACCAAAGTCAAACTACTTATGTTAAAAGCTAATTATAATAGATAAACACTGTTCGAGCAATGTTAAAACGTTGTTTGACCAAAGTCTGTTTGACCAAAGTCAGACTACTTATGTTAAAAGCTACTTATAATAGATAGTGGGAAACCCGCGCGTTGCGGCGGGGGTTAAAATTTCCGATAGTTTTTAATTGTTTTGTTTTATGTTAGGTTATGAATCATTTATATACAAAGAATCTTATATACAAAATGTCAACATACGTAATCACAAGAAAAACACCAAAAGACGAAATAGTAAAATCCCCAAAAGTACTGGTTCTGATAATGCCAATACTGGTAACAATATTGTTCGGTCTGAGTCGGTTTGATTGGTTGAAATTCTTAGTTTTGAGGTAGAACGTGAGTGACGTATTAGTTTTGATTTCGAATTACGAAAATAATAATAACTATCCAAGTTATGATGTTTTTTGATCCATATAAAAAATAAGACCAAATATTTTTCAAATTCATCAGTTCAATTTGTAAGAGAGAGAGTAAATATTTTAACGGGTTTGTTGTGTGTAAGGGCATGTTTGGATGGGCTTCTCAAAACAACTTATTGGCTTATTGACTTATCAAGAAGCCAATAAGTTGTTTTTGTGTTTGGATAGACTAAAAGGACTTTTGGAAATAGCTTTTTGCAAAGAAGGAAAATGAGATTTTGAAAAGCCAAGATTTCATGACTTTTCGATCCAAAAGTGACTTTTCAAAAATGAAATTACTAAATTACCCCTTCTTTACCCCCTTATATCTAAAAGAATGCCCATTTTAGTCATTTTACACCAATAAGCTAATCCAAACACTTTTTTTAAAAACTCTTTTTCAAAAAGTCCTTTTTCCAAAAGTCCTTTTCCCAAAAGTCCTTTTTAACTCTAATAAGCTTAGCCAAACATGCCCTAAAAGTCGGATTGAAATTTAGCTTTTCATATCAACCCATTGAAAATGTTCGGTGTATTATGATACTCAGAATATTGATAAAATACAAAAGAATTTCAGCAAACATCCACATAGAACAGATTAAAAAAAACCCACACGTGCCACTAACTATCGTATACACGAAACAACTCTATTTTTTGGCCAATAGTACCCACCATCAACTTCCATTGTGAGACAAAGATATTAAAACAAAATCAACAAAAACCAAAAATAGAAATTCTAAAATGACGATCAAATCGGTGGTTACGGCTTTAACGTTAATCGGAGAGGCCTTCGAATCAGTCGACGTTGACTTCTCTGAGTTTGATTCATGGCATGTTATCGATCCGTCCGATGCCGATGACGGAAACTTCAGTTATGGTGGTGTCACCACCACCGACGATGAAGATGATGTCGTTCCGGATGTTGATGATCTTCTTCAACATCTATTTGGATTATGATTTCTTTTTATAGGACACAACCGAACCCTTTGTAATATTTTGAAGTGATGCAACGGTTCGTTATTCAGATGGTATCAATCTGAGCATGAAAAGTTACTTCGGTTCACAAATGAAAAGAGCATACGGTACCGCTCGATATGTTTTTATATCGATCATTCTTGGCGCCATTTTATAGGAATGCAGACAGGTTATAAGATGATTTTTGTGAAGGTACGGGTTATATACGGTGTGAAACGTTGGCAAGCGATGGCGGAAACGGTGGTCAGAAAAAAGGTGTCGGTTTGGTAATTTCTTTTCAAATGACTCTTGTTATCATGTTGACGGAAATGGTGGGATACTCTCAAACACATTTTGCAGTTACAATTTCCTTGTATTAATTAATGCATTGGTAAATCATAAATGCCAATCATCAAAAGCTCTAATCAAAAGTTGCGTTAATAAGTTAGCGTATACCTTTGTTGGCGAACGTGACCCGTCGTTTGGTTTCGATTCATGAATGGAGGTTGAAGGAGTGAGAACAGGATTTGGGGACATTAAAAAGTTTGGTTATTTGGAATGGGGTAAAGAGGTTGTTGATCTACAAAACAGAAGCACATGTTATGATGATGTTGAAGAATGTAATATGGTTGAGACCCTCCCACTGTGGTTGAGAACCTCCCACCGATGCCTCCCATTGTCAAAATGATTCCAGTGATCACCGTATTCGTCTTCAAAAACACACCTGGCAACAATGTTGCAATTATTTTAACACAATAAGTAGCATCACTAAACCCCTCATGGCATTAGAATGTTATCCATCAAAAAGAAAAGAAAACAGGTGATAAATAATAAGGAACAAAAAGGTTGTTAATAATATAAAACTAACTCAAAGCAACAAAATAGTGAAAATCACAAACCCATTAAACAAAATTAGCATATTTTATCTAAAAACACAAAATCCATGATCCTGAATTGTTAACTGTACCAATCGGGGTTCGCCGAGAAATGAACGCACGAAGTCTCAACCTACATGTCTATGCCCATTGACTTCGTCAATCATGTGCTGAACATCTTCATTGATTTCATTTCACCAACATCTTAAGATCCTCTAGCATTAACTATTAGTTAAAGATTGTTTCCCCATCGAACATGAATGTAAACTTCTTCATAAGTTCTATAATTCGGATCCAAAGTTAGCAAATTAATAAAAAATAAAAAATTAAAGTATAACTCAAAATGTGTATTTGATTCAAATTCACTGTTCTCCGATCTACTGGTTCATGAATCCAAGATAATCCATGAATCAAGTGAAACACAAAGTTATTAACATACTAATAACTACAGAACTTACATCCTGAAACAAATTATTCCCCAAAACATCTGCAGAGAAAATTTGAGACCCTAATTTATTATACCTTTCATGATTCCAGTAAGTCAAATACATTCGTGAACTACCAGAATTACACCTTCAAACAAATTATTCCACAGATGAAACCTGAAACTTTAACTTAATCTACATATTGATCAAGTTATGATTCAAGTAACTCAAATCCATCATAATTACATCTACAAACAACTTATTTCATAAACGAAATTTAAACCCTAATTTGATAATAATATAATCCTTTTGCATAAAATTAGGGTTCAAAGTAAACAAAAACAATACGGTTAAACGTAAGTTGATGGTGAACAGAGATAACGTATCACCGCGGTGTACTTGAGGCGGCCGTAGGTAGGGATGAGAGAATCTTTCCACCGCGAGTCTGGTGCTGATTCGGGTATCGAACGATCGGAATCCAATTTGTCATCGGTGCTTTTGATGAGCATATATATGAAATTGAAACGAAACGTTGGAGATTACGTGATTATTGACAACACCGGAAACAAAACTTTAAATGGAAGAATGAAAAATGGTGATGAAAAAAAAACTGAAAGGATTTGCAGCTTTATATGAAAGGGTGAAACGAAAGGGTGTGTCGTATCATGTTACGGTTTCTTTTGAACGCAACCTTTAGTTGTTTTTTGCATTAGATATAGATAATTCGCATTAGTAACCTACAATTGGGGAGGGCAATGAAAAGATAAATTCAATCTATGAAATTAATCTCACTTGAAGCTTTTCAATGTGAACGTGAAGGAATTAATGAAAGGAATTAATGGTTATTTATATTTGCCTCTTAAATGGCACAAAACCAAATTCAATTATAAATTTTATTCATTTTAATATTAATGCAGAAATACAATTTGCCCCTTCTACTACGCTAATTAAGTGTTGTACCATAAGCATTATAGCTTGTAATTACTTAACTTTTGCAGGAACCCTTGTGAAATGCTTTATAATATAGTATAGATAAAACACTGTTTGAGCAATGCTAAAATGATGTTTGACCAAAGTCAAACTACTTATGTTAAAAGATACTTAAAATAGATAAAACTAGATTTTCACCCGGCATTGCTTCCCAAGCTCATGAAACTTACTTATATTAAAAGCTAATTATAATTAATTCATGATTTAAAGCATTAAAAAAATATGATATGTTAATGGCTTTGCTATAAGAAAAATTATTTTTCTTTGTTAATTTGAATACCAAATCAATTCAACTAATCATCTACTTTACTCTTGTATGTAAATGTAAATGTAAATGTAAATGTAAATGTAAATGTAAATGTAAATGTAAATGTAAATGTAAATGTAAATGTAAATGTAAATGTAAATGTAAATGTAAATGTCAATGTAAATGTAAATGTAAATGTAAATAACAAATTCAATAAGGGGTGTATGTGTAAATATTTTTCATCAGTTGAAAATATGGGAAGAGAAAAACACAACCGTCATTATTTCTTCATCATCATTACACATCAAACATCTATTATATCTTCTTTCAAAAATCTCTTCTTCCCAGTCATATTCTAGGGTTTCAACTTTCAAAAATCCCCTGAGGTTTTATTGTTTTTTCTTCAGCAACTGGTATGTACATTTATATTGTAATGAACTTTATATTGTTTAACAGATCTTAATTCAAATTCTATCTTGCTACTAATAGGATTTTAAACGTTTATTGCTATACATTCAAGAAGGGTTTACTTAGGTGTTTGAATCATTTGTTGAGAACATGTTAAAATAGTTATTATTTGTAGAAAAATTTTAACTCATACTCTGTTTCTATGATTAATTTCACTACATACTCTGTTAATACAAAAAGTTAATGTTCATTTTCGAAGCCAACTTTTTAATTACAATCTTTTAACATCTTTACTGATTCAGGTTATATGATGTATACTACATTTGTCAAGTTTCTTGATAACCCAGAATCTTTGAAACTGGTATGACATGTTTTTACATACATAATTTATTTTTATTGAGTTATATATTTAACAGTTCTTATGGTTTATATTTTCTTACACTACTTAAAAATTATATACAGGATGTACCTATATTCTTTGCTAATCAAAAGTGGGGAGATTGTTGGCAAAAAAATAGGTTGCGAATCTATCATTAGTCTGATAAAAAATGGGTTGTGAGGGTCAAAACAGGAAATTCAACGCCAATAATAACTGACGGTTGGGACAATGTTGTTAAAGATCTTAATCTGCCGAGGGATACTTTGTTGCTTTTCAAACCGTTAGGTGATTTTGAACTTGAACTTTCATGTTTTGTTGATGGCATGTGTGGTGAATCTTATTTCACGTTTAATCGTTATGCAAGATTTGGTTTTACGGTATGAATATTGATTTTAACTTGAATTCTTTTGCATCTTTAACATGTCAACACTTATTCTCATAAGTTACATACTTCACGTATAGTATTCATTATTTTTAATTTTATGCAGGTAATCGAAGACTGCTTCATTAAACAATTTTACGTAAACAACCCACCAAGTGGCAAATTTCAAATATGTTATAAGGGTTCCTATTGGAATGTTGAGGTCTCTAAGGTTGATACCAACTTTGTATTTGGTAGAGGATGGCCGGAAATGTGCAACGATGTTGGGATACTGGAGGATGATTTGTTTGTGTTTAGCAGAATTGATGATGTTGTTTTTGAGGTAGTAGTTTATAGAGATGAGACTGAGATTTGCTTTTTGAAGAAACCTGAATCTGACGATGATAGTGTACTTGAGATATCGAAGGCTGATTATGTTGAGAATGCATTCAAGGTATGTAAGTATTTAGCATTAGCAGTAGAATTTTTAATTTTTGAGCATTATATTAATTATTTCATTAATGTTGACCAGGACATCTATGAGGATGGAGAAGTTTTGTATGTAGGTGAAGGTAGAACCGTTACTCAGGTACTTACTAAATTATTAAAATTATTTATTTTTAATTTAACACGTATAAGAATTTAATGTTTTTACAACTATTAGTAATGTTGTTTACTGATGTTGTATTTATCCAATAATGTATTATTTAGAAGAAGTTACCAACGAATGTCGAATGCACGTCGAAGATACGCATGTCTTCACGATTTAACAAAACCCAAGATGTAAGTTTACCATCTTAAAGATTGTTATATTACTATTGTTATTAAAGTTACTCTATGACAACAGGTTAAGAAGAAAGGTAAAGTTACTTCTGAGAGAAAGGATATGGTCAAGAATATAACTAAGGGAAATGCCGCCTTACCTGTCGACAAAAGTGATCATATTGGATGTTCTTCATCTGCGCATAAAGTTAAGGTATCTATACTTGCCAGTTAATTAGTATATGTTATATAAAATGTTTTTTTTTTGTGCATATATTCAATATTCCTTTAATTCACATGTATATGTTTTCTTTTTCATCAAGGGAAAGAGAGCCGCCAACGTTCAGAAAAAGCTTAACCGTAGAAATAAGATTGCAAAGACTGCAAAAAAACATTCTGGACATCTTCTCGACCCTGAGTTCTTTCATTTTGATCGCAAAGGAGACTATAGGCTGGTATACCATTTTTTATAACAAACTAATGATTTATGTTTATTTGTCTAACTATTATTTTTTTCCACATAATACATGTAGCGTCTTCCTGCTGAAGTTGCCAGACGAGCAGGTCTTTCTCTTGATCTTCATCCTTTGAAAGTTCAAAACATGGTTGGGGTTGTGAAGGTTTATGATGTTAAGTCAGAGTTAAATGAATTGAACCCACGTTATGCGTTGGACGGTTGGCGAAAGTTTATGACTGACAATAACTTGAAGTTTGGTGATATGTTGCACTTCACATACGTGTCTTCGCAACAGAAGATCGTATTAAATCAAGTTACGTCAGTTTAACAAAGACATTTAAGTATGTTCTGATATCAGATACTATAACTATGAATTTTTTGATGGTGATGTTGTATGTTTTTTTTTAATTATTAACTTGATGGTTTGTTGCTATGTATGACTAACATAATAAAACACTGTTATTAGCACTTTATGTTTTATATAATAGATAATATGATATTTATTTTTGCTAATAGTAACTGCAATTAGTAGAAACTTGGTTTATTAATTGCAATTGTGACATTCTTCTATATTTGGCATGATGATGTTGTGTTTCATATTGTAAAAACCACAGAATTTTCAGATAATAGATTGCTTTGGCCGATTAGATTATGTGTTAAATTATAGTTCTTTAAGTCATTTTTTCATTTTCTTGAATTCTATGTAATTTTGTAAAGAAGTACAATAACAAACAATGGTTTGAACATCTGTTTGCCTTTTGGTCAATAGTTAATGGAAACCCATGTTAGGTTCAACAGTGTTTTGAAGAGAAAAACAGTGTGAGAAGACAGTAGATCTTATTAAGTTAAACATCTGTTCAGGCTTAAACAGATGTTTGGACTTAAACAGTTGTTTGACCTTAAACAGATGTTTGGCCATAAACAGATGTTTGACCTTAAACAGAAGTTTTGCCTT
>JARYGA010038442.1:0-83772 GCA_030545235.1 Helianthus tuberosus
AAAGTTTGATTGTTGAAGGCCTTGATCGGGTCCACAGGATAGATTCAAATGAAGTGTACGCGCCTGCAGCACGTCAGAAGCTTTTCGAAGATTCATGGATTCCGCACTCGTTAGTGTGTTATAAAACAAGGAAGTATGTTTAATCTTGATCCTCCAAGTGGACCTACAATTAATTTTGGTAAATGGCATCAAGGTAAAACATGAGTTACTCCACATCAGGAAATCGTTTTTGTGAATATTTTTTCTTAAAGAAAATCCAAAAAGATGTTAGTTTCCAAATCAGAAAAATACAAAAACAATAGAAGAACTAAAATGAGTTTCCTGGTGAGCAAAAGAGAAAATGATAGTACATTAGTGGTCTGTCGAAACCTCTTTGAACATAAAATGAAAAACGATAAGTAGCTCTATATAAGATGTATCGGTAGGCTCACAATCATTTTAAAGTGTGCAGGGTGATATAAACTTAATCGACAGAAGACCGTGTGGGAACCGCTCATTGGCATTTGGTCTTGGTACCGAAATTTCGTTTGATAGATTGTCAAGGTTCTGAGATACGTGGTCTTTGTGCTGTTTATCATCTGGGTATCATGGTTGCTTCTTTTACCGAAAACAACCGGGACACAAGTCTAGATCTTCCATGATACCATATACGTGTACATATCATACATACATGTATATAATACATGGAGCATACGACCTTCAATAAGTGATAAAAATATCACAATCACCCCTCGAATAAGTGATTTTAAATCACATCTATCATCCGAGAGTCAAGTTCGTCTCTTTGTCGGTACGATGGTACTAACATGTTCACGGACTTGCTCTCGTGTCCTGCATGCATCGAATATCAAGTTCCTCATTAATAAGTGATTTAATCACATAGGGCTTGTATTCATCCTTGAATAAGTGAGTATCTCACATCATATACGTTGAAACAGATGATAAATGGTATACTCACCAATAAGATGAACTCTCGTGCACACCTTGATACGGGAATGTGTCGTGAGTGGATGAACACCGGTTGGTAAGTATAAATCATACCTTAACGTATCCCCAAGTCATATGATTATATCTGATTGTTGAGTTTAAGTGGACAACAATACCGATAATCGTCATAGGATGCTTATCTAAATGTTATCTAATTGAGCAACAAGAGCGTTTTTGCATGACTGTACACTGATATGATTCTCTCACCCTCGAAACTCGCAAAGAGAATGTCTGTAAATATTTATTTACTGCTTTCCGTCTTTACATTTGAAAAATGAAAAAATACCTAAAGATTTTAGGTGTGTTTTAATATAAACCTTATAAAAACCAAAAAGATTTTATTTCTATTTTATTTTTGATTGCCTTATGTTGGAACTCGAGTCTTATCCACCTGAATCCTGATCAAAACCTAATACAATTGCAGGTTCATAAACGGCCAAAGTTAACAAGTTTTGAAAGTTAAAAATCTAAAATTGATCATTTTTAAATCCTTCAAAATGTTGTCGGTTGGTAGTTGATTGAGAATTGGTCACATGTGTGTCACTTGTTTATATTGTAATCAACTCTTAGTGAGGTTTTCATTTGAAAAACTCTCTAAGATTGATTATATTCTCAGTGGTTGTTCTCATTGCGTGTTTAGCTCTGTTGTATGTGCAGATGTGGCATTCGAACCAGCTAAAGACAAAGAGAACGTGTCAAGATGTCAAGCTTTGGAGTGACGACACGACATGGATGCAATAAGAGCATCAAGATAATCAAGTTGCAGCTGACCACTCATCAACACCACAAGGATATGAAGATTTGAAGATCAACGTCTCACAAGCAACGTTCAAGGGGGAGTTTGTTGATGCACCTCCTGACTATCATGAGCAACATCCAGGGGGGGTTGTTGATGTATATTTGTGTGGATGCAGCTCAGTTCGGTTTGACTCGGTTCAGTTCGACTCAACTCGGTTCGAGACCGAAGTCGACGGCGTTCCTCCGTTGGTTCGACTCGGCGTACCAGTTGGAAGTGACGACGACACGGCACAGGAACAACTTCATGATGACATCATCATCATGACATCATGATGATGATGTCATGTTCATTCATAACTTAACAACATTCTTTGAATGTCACGAAGAATCACAAACTTGAACTGAACTTCGCATGAAATTCACGAAGAACCTTATTCGTGTGCATGGCTGTTTCGTCACATAGTGTCACGAAAGTTCTAATATTTCGTGGAATATTGTTCTTCGCTGGATTGGTCCACGAATAACCACATGTTTCGTGGGCCTGCTCCTTGTTCCTGGCCCATGCAAACTTTCGTGAAGGAGCTGGGTTATTTGCCTATATAAACAGTCTTGCAGAACATAGTTTAGAAAGAGAGCTTGTAGGAGCTTAGAGAGAGAGAGTGTAGAGAATGAGAGAGAGAGAGAGTTGTCCGAGTGCTTGTTTTGTATAAATCTTGTACCGAAACTCTGTCGATTTGAATACACAACTCGTTAAACGTTGAATCTTTGTATTGTGTTTACTCTCTCGCTCGGTTTGTGTTGTAACGGGGATTCCGCACTCGTTACGGCATCTGAAACAAGAAATCATCGTAGTACGATGATCCGTATCAGGACCTAAACCAGCGCATGAGTCATGTCCAACACCTAGTCATACGTTGCCTATATATAGGTGATTAGTGGCGCATGACTTCATAACTTGTGTTGATGCATATACTCCTTTGGTATGGCTCGGTTAGCTTGTTAATCGGGCTGGCTTGTTATGTTATGTTACAAAATCAATACAAGCAAGTATTTCATCCGTCTCTAATCTTCCCGTCTATGAACATAATCATGATAATCACGGTTTCGGTCACGAAACTCGGTCCTACAATTGGTATCAGAGCCATGGTGCCCGATTTAGTAAACCTAATCGTTTACTAAGTCACATGTGCTCTAGATCTGTGATTTTAGTGATTTTTGTTCAAGAAGAAAAGTTGGGTGAAAATGAGAAAAACTCAGATCTGGACCCGAATATTCAGATCTGTCCTGAAACGAGTGTGGGTTTTATGTTTTTCACCTAAATATTCAAGTTTTCATCATCAAATGTGTGATTTTCGTCAAATCTGCAAAATAAACAGTGCTGTGTTCTTGATGTTCTTGGCGGCGCTTAAAGAAACTAGGGTTTCTTCATCCTCCCGAAAGATGAAAAAGGTGCTCGAAAGATGAGACTTTGGGTCGAAGGATCCAGATCTGGATCGAAAGATACCAGATATTTGTGGGAACCCTCAACAACTTCGAAAGATGATCCTCGAAGGATATCTTTCGACCTGATCCATCTTTCGAAAAGTCTGATCAGCTCGAAGGACCCAATAGGTATTTGACATCTTTCGACCTGATCCATCTTTCGAAAAGTCTGATCAGCTCGAAAGATGATCCTCGAAGGATATCTTTCGACCTGATCCATCTTTCGAAAAGTCTGATCAGCTCGAAAGATACCAGATATTGTTATGTATCGCTGGTTGCTGTTGTTGTTCTTCGGGGAGACAGACTTGAAAGATGAAAGTTTGCTGATTTGAATCGTGCTTCTATAATTCAACGTCAAATTTGCACGGGGTTCGGGAGCATACGGAATGAGATGATAACAAAAGATGATGATGATATTTTTGAAAAATGTGGGGTAGTCATGGTTACCGATGCAAATGTCAAAAATGGTGACGCGACTATTATGGGCCAAAAACAAAACGGTATGTTCACTTCCGCACGTCAATGTTTATGATTGTTATCGGTTATTCGTAAATGTTCGAAAGCATTTTGTTTATTGTCATATTCTCGCATTTGAAAACGAACGTATGAACCTAGAATGTCAATACCGGTCCTAACGAGTTCACAAAGTCTTTGGAGGGATACAAGTCGGATCCTACGGGGTACTAGGCGAAATTTCTTTATCAACTAGAATATGCAACGAAGAAATCTTTTTGTTTATTGTCATATTCTCGCATTTGGTAACGAATGAATGAACCTAGAATGTCAATACCGGTCCTAACGAGTTCACAAAGTCTTTGGAGGGATACAAGTCGGATCCTACGGGGTACTAGGGGACGTTCTTATTCAACTAGAATATGCAAAGAAGAAAGTCGTTTTCGTGATTTTTCGGAACCGAGAACATTCAATGAAGATTGACGACAGTTCCGCTTAGTGGAGGGAATTGGTGAACATTTGACGACAGTTTCTTTGAAGTGGAGAGAATCTGTTAAGGTTTAGAGATTTTACCAAAGAAATGGGGGGATAAAAAATTTTCAAATGTTGAATTTCTTCGGTAAATTTCTAAACGCAATCACAGGTGGTAGAGTTTGTGATTTTCTGGTGATACAAACGGTTCGGCGTGGAATGTTTTGCACATACACATATTTGAGGATTTTAATTAATTCTCCAGCCAGCGTGAAGGGTTTTGCACGGAAAAATACAGGTTTCTAAAGTCTACAGTAGTTACAAAAGCGCTGTTCACTGAAGACCTGGGGAATCTTTATGAAAGCTGATAGTTCAAGACTGAAGACCTGCAGGATTCGGTTTTGGGTTTGATGTTTCTTTGGGATTTTACAGGGATCTGAGGGTAACTCAATTCGTTGAGTTTGCAAACGATGTACTTGGTCTAGCTGACTTCCTGAGTACTGATGCTGAAGATCCGTAGTGCATTACGTGGTCAACTTCACAAAGGCGAGACAATGAGATCTGGATGTAGTTCAACTAAGCATGCTGGTTGAGCTTGCAAGGGATACACTTGGTCTAGCTGACTTTCCTGAGTGTTGATGCTGAAGATTAAAGTGCATTACTTGGTCGATTCCACAAAGACGGTTTACAGAAGACAGTTTACCAGAAATCTCTATCAATGTAGTATGCTTGAAGATCAAGACTTGATGCAGTTTTTTAAAGAATGGAACCCTTATCAAATGCCGGTTGGAGTATTGGAAGATCAGCGGAAGATCGGTCAATTGAGCCTTTTGAGGAAATTGCACAACACCCAACACGGATATGCATACTTTGAGGGGGAACTATTTTACAAGGAGCGTCAAGATACTACTTACCTGGATCATCGGTCAAGGGGGAATTTTGTTAACACAGAGAAGATGAATACTTGACTGAAGATCGATTGCAGTTGCATTTTCAGCATTCGACAGCAACGGACAAGGGGGAATTTGTTGATGCATATTTTGTGTCCGATGCTTGTCGAATAGATTAGTTTTATTTTACGCTGAATTTGTAATAGTTAGTTAAACGGTCTATCGAACGTGTATAGACCCGCTCGTTTGAAGTGGTCAAACGAGAGGGTTATTCGGTTGACCGTGTGTGTTTGCAAGACAAGGGGTGTGACTATAAATAGAAAACCCTTGCCATTTGCAACACGAGGAGTTTTTAGGAGGTTTGAGACCTCACCGGGAGAGATCACCACTTGGTCTCTCCCCGGATGTATACTTCTTTGGTATTAGTTCGGTTATCATGTAATCGGGCCGATTTGTAATGTTTTACTACCGGATTAATACAAAGTTGTTTGTTTATCATCTCTAATCTCTCCCGTCTTGAACCGATCTCACACGAATCACGGTTTCGGTCACGAAACACGGTCCTACAACTTGTTTTCGGAACTTGGAGAGTTTTTGTCATATTTTGCATGTCGTACTATTATACTGCCAAAATGAATACAAAGTGGATATATTGTGAAATCTCATGTGTTCTAAGACTTTGAAATGGATTCCGCACTTCTCGTTGTTACATAGATATCAATACGTGTTATTCATAACATTTGGCCAACACAAGAACGATCCTATAGGTTGTATAACATTATTATTCTTTGTAGTTCAGATTTTGAAGTGTCATTATAGCTTGTTCTTGAGGTGATTTTTTTGACGTTTATGAAAACAGTATGACTCTTATACCAATTGTTAGATTGGAAATAGATATATTATGAATAATAAATAAATAAAATTAAATGAAAGAACAAGATAATAGATTTTAAGTAAAATACTTTTATTGATTGTGATTTTCAAATGATATGCTTTGCCAACGAAATGGTGCGTAGTATATATAGTAGGCAAAATGTGTGATCAAGATGCACTCCTAATCACCTCCTTAACCTAGTTGGCGGTTATAGACATGCATACATACCTAATTTGATAATAATCAGATCCAAACTATGTGCTTATCCCAAGTTTTATCAAGTACAACAGTACATAATATATAATATATCTAGTATCTTGCTTAAATATTTCTACATTCTTGTAAGAAGGTGAGTATAATTCTGATTTTGTCCATATATGTTACATTTTTATATACTGTTAACTTATAATAAACATGTATTTGTGTTCTACCTGTGCAGCTCTTCCATTATTGATGCATCATCTCACGTAGTGATTATTCACATGATGATCGTGTGGGGAATACATGTGTGAACCGTTTAAGGACGACTAATTTTCTTCCTGTAAGAAACCATTTTTTCATAAATTAATATGTTTTTCAAAATTCTGGGTTCAAATTTTGTTAGAATTATCATGGGTTGGTTCTATTTCTAAACAAATGCAACCGAGGCTCTAAACCCAGATGCAAACCACGTTGAAATCTAAATTTGGTCTCATAACAGCGAATTCAATAAGTTGTTTTGAAGAAAGTTCAAACAAAAGTTGAAATCAACGACATACTAGCATTGTCAATGATTTAATCAAAGCATACGTAACCTTTTGATATTATATGTCTAACGCGCAACTTTTTGTAGACCTGGTTAAATTATAATGGGTTAAGTCAGGTGCGTAACTATTTTGTACGAATTGTAACGCATTAAAAAGGTTTGGTCCATTCTGTTTTTTCTGAGATCAATGGATATACAAACAATTCATATAACAAAATAAGGGCCAAACTATCTGCACACCTTGGTTGGCTATCTACACACTTAGGGTTTACCTACGCTGCGTATAGGTCTATACGCAGCGTATAGGGTTACCTCTATACGTTGCGTATAGAGCTATACTCAGCGTATATAAACCATGGATTTCAGAGCCTTATCAGCAATCATTGCACAGAAAACAAGGGTTTATATATGCTGTTTGTGGTATAAATTCTCACCCGGTTCCAACGTTAAATCGCTTAAAATATATAATCGTTAATGTTATACAAGTAATATTATATAAAGTTAAATTGTTTTGGAAAACGTATATACGGTTCGAATATACTACACTATATGATACGATACTATACAATACGATATAACGCCCGTATAGACCTATAGGTGTAGTATATGTCCCGTATAGGCCTATAGGCCTATACGATACGATACGAAGCAACACGATACGATACGATGCGAGACTTATACTATACACTATACGATACAATACAATACAACACGATACGATACGATACTATAGGATACCATACAACTCTTGTATAAGCCTATAGATGTAGTATAGGTACCTTATAGGCCTATAGGTGTGGTTTAGGTCCCCTGTAGGCCTATAGGCATATACAACTACCCTTGTATTTGGCTTCGTATAGCCTCAACACAAGGGTATAAAGGACATTTTCTGACCTTTATATACGCTGCGTATAGCTCTATACGCAGCGTATATAAACCTTGTGAAAAACTGATGCTTCAAACCCACCAAAATGACCCCAAAAATTCAGATGGTTTATATACGCTGCTGCGTATTGAGCTATACGCAGCGTATATAAACCCTTGTTTTCTGTGCAATGATTGCTGATCACTGAGAATCAGGGTTTACCTACGCTGAGTATAGGTCAATACGCAGCGTAGAGGGTTAACCCTATACAACCCTCTACGCTGCGTATTGACCTATACGCTGCGCATATAAACCCTAGTTTTGTTAGGGTTTGGTGTGCCAATAGGCACACCCCAAAATAAACTTGAATCAGCAGCAACAAACTAAAGCATAAAAAATGCAGCAGTTAAGACACAGCAGCATGATGTACAAAGTCCCCAAACTTGAGTTACCTATTGTCCATGTGTCTATACCTTGTGTCTAAGGTAATTTGTCTATGCTGACTGGTTCTTAGTTAAAAAAAAAATCGTATGGATAGTTTTATAGAAAAGGAAAGCAAACGAATTATATTATATTATAAAGAAGCCACAGAATTAGAAGCCCGTGTTATTTTAACATGAGTCGTCTTTTAAATTCATCGATTAGAGCTCCAAAGACATATTGGTCAGAAGTTGAAACGCACCTCAGAGAGTCCAAGGCAACACAAAAGCAGTTAACAAAGATGCATCTATAAAAGAAACCCACACCCACCAGAAAGTAACACACCATAAGATCAAATTAATATTCAACATACACAACGAACTCACATTCATGCCAAAAGTTCACCTTGCCTATCTACCACAACAACATTTTAAAGGTTACAACTATAATTGCAGCTGCTGCAACAGAACACTATATCAAAATTCAAATTTAAGAAAAGATAAAGCAGCAACCCCTCAACAATAATATTCATCCAACGAGATTAACTTGTGACTTTCCACTGCCGATTCATGCCTGCAACGATGTTCAGTGCAAAAATAAATCATCTAGATAACGACAAGACGAGTCTGGGGTCTGTGGAAATTCAAGATTTGATGCATTTATTGGTATCGTAACGTTACATATACAAATAAAATTGAGGCATGTAGTGTACCTGATGAGGTGATGTCTCACCGGAAGTCTTTTTTACATCCACTATAATTGTTTCATTCGACTGTCTTTTGTAAAATGTAACTGAAAAAGAAATTACTTGTGGTTTAATATCCAAATATTACACTCGAACTTGCAATTTTTATACAACTGTCACCTGTATCGCCTGCTTGAAGGTTCTTTGAAATAATAAATTTTTTTAGTCCTTGTAATGTAAATGTTTTCCTGTTTTGTTGAAGCCAGCAACGGTAGTTAAAACCCCATTCTTCCCCATTTGTATCAAGAATACTAATAGGAATTGTTTGACCCGCAGAAATTTCAGGGAAAAAAGCCTGGTCAAAGTTTTGCATACTTAGTATCATAATCAAATCATTGCTTTTATAATTCTGTTGTATTTGGCATTTATGGTGTTTTAGCCTCACCCTAGCATCTTGGACCGGAATTACCATTCGGCTGTTCCTTATTTTTGCATCACTGGAAGATATGGATTTCTCGAACAAATAAATCAGATCCGATGGCGGACTAATTTACAGTTAAGAACAACTTGTAGGCTAAGAATGATAATCATAGCTAAAAGGTCAAATTAATATATAACACATCAAATACAAAATATTATATATATATATATATATAAAAGGATACAATGTGAAGTTGGATTGTGTCACCAAATCTTGAGGATTTGTTTCAGCATTAAAATGATGGTGTGCCTAAGAAGTTGAAATAAATAGAGTTAGCTATAAACGGGATAGAATACAATAATAATACATAAAAAATCGCTTGTTTTGTAACAGTGATAACTTCTGATCTGAGATTTCAATGTATGATCCATGTAAGATGCATTATTTATGGAAATTAGTATATTCTTACCAGAGGAAAATTAGCTGTTGAACAGTCCACACAATTAATTCCACCAAAATCACCCAGCGAATAATCATCAAGCGAGACAATGCATCCACAATGGAAAAGCTGCAAATGTAAACACGACACCCATTGCTATAAATACAGGAAATGTTAATGTAATGATTGTAATTTAATATGGATAAACTCAAACCTTTACTCACCTTCTCACAGTAGTTACAGCCTCTCCAACCAGGTTCATTCGAATGAAAGGTGACACAGAACAACCCAGCCTTAAAAATAGAACTATACGGGTTCAAGATAGAAATCAGGTTAGTAAAGACTTCGAGCTAATTACTCTGAGGATAGATGTATATTTGATAGATGATGCCCATTCTTTTAACCCCTCAAGTTTTATCCAGGCACAAAACTAATAAAAAAGGAGATACGCGGAATCACAATCCTTTCTTGTGTGAGCTTAAATTTTTAAACATCAAAAGTAAGATTTCTACTCCATGAGATTAAGTAATATAAAAGGTAATTAAATCATATAGAAAACGCTTGTAGGTTCACCGAATCTCCAATTGGGCATTCGTGTAGTCAAAAGCAACTTCGAACTCAAGAATCTTGCCAAATTACTACAAACCGACCATGAAGAATCGATACAATTACTCTAGGTAATTGCATGAAATATAGTATAGATCTAACTAAAACCTCTTTTGGTATCATTGAATTTCAAGCTGAGAGTTTATATAACTTAAGTATTAAATCATAGAACTCATAAATTCAACCAAAAATTCTATATCAACCATCAGGAGTTAATACATTTACTCCAGACATCTCATAAAATATAGTCTAAATCTTATATCTACAAAAAAAATATACCTTTCGGTACCATTGCGTGTCAGATCAGAGTTCGTATAGATGAAATAAAGAGTTGCAAATAACTTGGAACAAAAGAAAAAGTGTCAAATTACAGTAAATTACAGTAAACTTTCAGCCAAATTACAATAAATTCTAACCATAGCGAATCAATACCAACATAATACCATTACTCCAAATAAACCCATAAATTATAGCGTAAATCTAACTAAAAAACCTCTTAGTACTTATCATTATATTTCATATTGGGTGTTTGTATAACTGAAGTATCAAGTATATAATACAACTTCGAACTCGTGAATGAATTCTGCAAAGTTAATCGACCATGAAAAAAACATTACTGTACGTTACTCCAGACAATCACATGAAATATAGGATAGATACATTTACAACCCCTTTTAGTATCATAGCATTTCAAACTGGATGTTTTCATTGTCATTGGATTTTAAAATGGGTTTCGCATTTGCAAATTATCAAAGATTAATATCATAGAACTCAAGAACTTCTGTCACATTACAAATCCACCATCAAAAATCAATACACATACCTCAAATGCTGAATACAAATTAATTACCAACAAATTTAATTGAATCTGAGTCAGAGAGAAGTGAAACATACTTGAACTAAAGAAATCCGTAAAATAACACTAATCCACCACAAAGAAACAAGACAATCTCTCCAGATAATCACATAAAATATAGAGAAAACAACATAAAATCCCTTTAGGACAATCAGATTGCAAATCAGGCGTTTGCATAAATAAAGTATCAAGTCAAGTTACAAAAAAAAAAAAAAAAAAATCGGCCGTTATCAACACAATTAACTTAATTAATACCGTTACTTCAGATAGACACATAAAATATGGCGTAGATCTAGTTAAAAACGTTTAGTATATTGGGTGTTTGTATAACTGAATTATCAAGTATATAATACAACTTAGAACTCGTGAATTCCGCTAAATTACTCTAAATCCACCATGAAAAAAATATGACAGTTACTCCAGACAATCACATGAAATATAAGATAGATCCATTTAAAACACATTTTAGTATCGTAGGGATATCAAACTTGATGTTTTCAGTATCATCGGATTTCAAAATGGGTTTGGGGTTTGCAAAGTATCAAAGATGAACATCTTAGAACTCAAGAACTTCTGTCACATTACTACAAATCTGTTGGCCCCGATCTTCACAATTGTTTTGACGATAATGAAAACAAGATGAAACAAGAAACGGATTCAACAGAACTTACAGAACTTTGATTATCAGAATGATTGTATGTGTACATCTGAATGAATACAATTGAAATCCTAAACCTATTTATACTAATGGAATAGGTGCGAGTATATAGTTGTGTTTCTTCGTTGATTGACGTGACTCTTGAAGTCGTCTGTGGTTTGCCGCCATATTGGAACGACACGTGTCTCCTGGAGATGTCGCTTCCCTTATTGATGTAGATTATAGTCTTCTACTTTGTTGCTTTCGGTCCTCGGACTTATTTATCTAATCTATTTACAACATAAACCTATCTATCTATTAATTACATAACAACCGTTAGACTTAAAGATGTGAAGGGATTATATCATCATTCACCACCCCCCCCCCCCCCCCAAATCACGAACATCCTTGAGTTGTTGTAGATCTTGAACTCCGAGTAGTTTTATCTTCTCGAATCTCCTTGGTATCCAACACTTCACATGAATCCGTTTATTCACGAACTTTTCTCCTAACGAATTTGCTTCACACGAACTTGACTGCGCTTGATTTGTATCACTCAAACCTCTTCTTGTGTAGTTATCTCAACACGAACTCCACTTGGTCTTGATTAACTTTCCCACCATCACATTACATGACTTGAATCCATCTTGCATAAATTTTAGATAATATGACCCACTCAGATTTCTCTCGTGGTTGTATCACACAACAATTCCCTCTTCTAACCCAATCATAAGATTATTTGTTTCCTTCGCACGCGTGTATTCTCCTTGATCTATCTTCTTCACGGTTGTCTCTCACAACAGATTCTTCATCATTGTTTGCTTCACTCACGAATTCTTCGCTTTGATCTGATCCACTCACTGGATTATGTATTGTACCTTTCATAGGTTATCTCCGCATCACATGGTTCTTCTCTTTGATCGTATCACACGGCCAAATTTCATGTTTCTACTTCTCTTCAACTTGTAGGCACATCAGAAGTGCCGGTTCATCATCTTCTTCTGTTTCGACCAAGATTGACTCATTTTCTTTGGTTTTCTTGGTTGGGCTTTCGTAGACAAAGTGCTTAAGTTTCTCACATCTGTAGCAAGTGATTTTCAACTTATCTCTCATATCCAGCTGAAATCTCCCTTTCACCTCATAAGAGGTGTGTCCTTCACCCCTTATGTTGATAATAGCCTCTCCCTTGGCCTCGTGACGGATGAAATCTCCTTCGTCCATGATTTTCATCATGTTTTACATGACCCACATACAAGAGTTCTTCTACATTGTTCACAGGGTTTCCTTTTTTCTTCAATTTTATCCTTTCTTCATAAGTTTTTAGCTTCGTCTAGAGTCATCGTGCCTAGATTGAAGTATTGCTCAATTGATGCAACTATTTGAATAAATCTATCTAGCACGACATTTAGAAGTTTTCGTACTAAAGTGGATTGATTCAGTTGTTCCAAATTCACTTGCCCTTGTAACACTATTATTTATCCTTGTAGAGAACGAATCTACAGTATCGTCTTCCTTCGTCTGTAACAACACGAACTCTTCCATGAATGTGTGCAAACACGCCTTTTGCACTCGGTCTACACCAACGTGTCTCGTCTTTAATGTGTTCCAAATCTCTCTTGCAGTTTTGCAATTTGCTACTTGCAAAACCATATCTTCCGGTATCGCTTGGAACAAATATGCAATCGCTACTTTGTCTTTCTTGACATATTGTTGCGTTGCTTCTGTGGGTTCTATCATCTCCTAGAGTCCATTCGCTTCTAGTATGTTTTTTATGCGTATTGCCCGTATCGTATAATTTGTTGGTTTTTAAATTAGACATTGGTAGTGAGTCAGAGATCCCACATCCTTGTGAATTACAATTTGTTGACCTGAACCGCTCAGTGTATAAGACATGATTTCCAATCGAATGATTTTACTATAACAAATTGTAATTTTGCAACCTCGTATACTTTCTTGTGTCTAAACAACTACCCACCACGAAAGAAATCTAAATTCAAATTAGATACGCAAACCTAAATTGAACCTTGTATTGAAAAATCGTGATTCTTCGTATTCGGTAACACTTTTTGCCCTTCACACCTTTACCCAAAAACAGAATTGATCGTGTATAACCACCGAATTGAATTCTAATTCTTCCTACCACTCCAACCAAAATAGAACAGCCTCGTTCTTTGTTCATGTACTCGGTACGATACACTCACGAACCCTAATTTGATCGCTAACTTCGAATTCTCACAGCCCCATTCTTTGTGCCTTGCGAATTGTCGTATACAATGAATCAATATCAGTAGTAGTAGTAGTAGTAGTAGTCTGATGCTCTGATACCAATTATTGGCCCTGATCTTCACAATTGATATTGATAATAATGAAAACACAATGAAACAATAAATAAATTCAACAGAACCCACAGAACTTTGATTATCAGAATGATTTTATGTGTACATCTAAATGAATACAATTTAAATCCTAAACCTATTTATACTAATCGAATAGCTGCGAGTGAATGGTTGCATCTCTTCCTTGATCGACGTGACTCTTGAAGTCATTTGTGGTTGCCGCCATATTGGAACGACACGTCTCCGGGAGATGTCGCATTGTCGCTTCCCTTATTGATGTAGGCTATAATCTTCTACTTTGTCGCATTCGCTTCTCGCACTTATTTATCTAATCTATTTACAATATAAAACCTATCTATCTATTAATTATATAACAACCCTTAGACTTAAGGATGTAAAGTGATTAGATCTTCAGAATCCACCATTAATAATCAATAGAGTTGGCTCATATGTTGTATACAAATCAATTACCAACAAATTTAATTGATCTAAGTGTGTGTGTGTGTGTGTGTGTGAGAGAGAGAGAGAGGTGATATACTTGAACTAAAGAAATCCGTAAAATAAAACTAATCCACCAACGAAACAATACAATCTCTCCAGATAATCACATAAAATATATGTTAAAGAGAATAAAAACCCTTTTAGAATAATCAGATTGCAAATCAGGTGTTTACATAAACAAAGTAACAAGTCAAATTACAAAAAGAAGTCGACCATAACGA
Source organism: Helianthus tuberosus (assembly GCA_030545235.1). Classification (NCBI taxonomy): domain Eukaryota; kingdom Viridiplantae; phylum Streptophyta; class Magnoliopsida; order Asterales; family Asteraceae; genus Helianthus; species Helianthus tuberosus. Next base: position 14,628 of record JARYGA010038442.1, read on the forward strand.
ATCAACACGAATTATCTTAATTAATATTGTTACTCCGGATAAACACATAAAATATAGCGTAGATCGGATCTAATCGAAAATGTTTTAGTATCATTGAGTTTCATATTGGGATTTTCTATAAATGAATTGGTATCAAGTACAATACAACTTAGAGATTGTGAATTCAACAAAAATTACCCTAAATCCACCTTTAAAAATCAAGATAATCACTCTAATCAATCACATGAAATATAGGATACATCCGATCAAAACCCTTTTAGTATCGGAGGATTATAAGATGGTATCTTGTTGCCTTCTGTTTTAACGTAAATTCCCTTTCGGGTTTGGTTAATTGTGTGTATATAAATTAACAACAATTCTTGAAACATCATAGAACTCAAGAATTGCTATCAGCTACTACAAATCAACCATCAACCCTTTTAGAACTCAGGGCTTGTGAGTTCAGCAAAAAGTTGCTCAAGATCCACCATTAAAATTCAAGACAAGTACTCTAAACAATCACATAAAATATTGGATAGATCCAATCAAAACCCTTTAATTTAGTTTCATATGATTATAAAATGAATCTTGGTATCTTATTGCCTGTTTCCTTCTGTTTCAGACGTAATTTCCCACTGGGATTTGGCAAATTTTGTGTATATAAATTAAAAATAATTCTTGGCACATCATAGAACTCAAGAATTGCTACAAATCAACCATCAACAAATCAGTTAATAACAAATTTTAATTAACTCTAAGTAAGATATAGAGAGATGAAACTTACTAGCAGCTACTACAAAGCCGAACATATTCACCACTGACACTTCTCCAGCCGTTGATCAAGGGCTCGGTGGGAGTGTTGTGACAGTGGATGCAAGAATTGGTTGAAAATGAAGACGCCATTGGAAATCGAAAAAAACCCTAGACGGCAAATAGGGTTTGTTGTTGAAATTCATTTGCTTATAAATATATAAATGAGCAAACAATTATGGAAAAAAAAAAATTTAACTAACCCAAAGATCATTGTCGAAAGTTGATGATGTGGAATCTTCCGTCGGAATTGAGTGTTTGAGAGATGAAACATCATTCTACATTCGATTTTGAAGTCAAGAAAGTGGAAGTTTATATCTTTAACAAGAAAACGTTAACTCCAGTTTCGAGAACGATCATTGTCAACATCAATGATGATGAAATGAAGATGAACCTGGGGTTTTATTTTTTATCTTTCTCTGGTCAGGTTGCATAGAAATATATTTTTAGAAACCCCTATTTATTTAATCTATACTATATTATAATAATTATTTATATCTATATAATGCGTGAGGAAGGATATTTTCAGATATCTATAAAATAAGAACTTTTTCTCTTTTTATTTATAAATACACTCTTAGGGCATGTTTGGCTAAGCTTATTAGAGCAAAAGGGACTTTTGGGAAAAGGACTTTTTGAAAAGGAGTTTTTAAAAAAAGTGTTTGGATTGGCTTTTGGGTAGGAAAAGCCAATAAGTCAATAAGTTGTTTTTAAAAAGTGTTTGGCTAAGCTTATTGATGTAAAATGACTAAAATGGACATTCTTAGATATAAGGACACAAATATAAAGGGCAATTTAGTAATTTGATTATTGAAAAGTCATAACTGGATCAAGAAGTCACAATTCCTTAGCTTTTCAAATTTTCTTTTTTGCAAAAAGCCATTTCAAAAAGGACTTTTGGCTTAGCCAAACACAAAAACAACTTATTGGCTTTTTGATAAGTCAATAAGTCAATAAGCCAATAAGTTGTTTTGAAAAGCTTAGCCAAACATGCCCTTAAAATGAGGGTAATATTGTCTTTTAAACACTAACTAGGATTGCGACCCGCCGCAATGCGGCAAGAATTCTTTAGTTATAACTAAGTCGATTTAGGACCCGCACGTTATATTAAACCTGTCAAACGGGGAAAAATAGACGATGTAAAAACGTTCACCCACACACGCACGTTGCGTCGTGTTAACTCGCAAAATTTAAAACGAAACGTAAAAACGTTAAACCAAAGACGCACGTTGCGATGTATTAAGTCACAAAATTTAAAACCAAGTATAAAGCGAAAAATTTGAGGAAAAAGAAAACTATAAAGTACCAAAATTGAAAGTAAAAAAAGTTATGAGGATAAATTGCAAAAGGTAAAAATTATTGTGTTAGAAGTAATAAAACAAATAGTTTTTTGTTAAAAGTAATTTATGAAATACATTTGGGTGAAAAGTAAAAAGTCAATTTTTTTTTTTGAAAACCCCCAAAGCCAATGTTACGACAACCATATGCATAACCATTTTTTCTTTTAAAAACCCCCAAAGCACACCCCGCGTTGCGGCGGGGCGTAAAACGGTGTCAAATAGTACTAATGTCATACAACCGTCATCGACCACCAACACTGACTCGACCTAGGGTATGCGTGTTGCGACGAACCTGTCAAACATGGGAAAATAGAGGTAAAAACGTTGAACCACACATGCACGTTGCGTCGAATTAACTTGAAAAATTTAGAACTATACGTAAAACGAAAATTTGCGAAAGATGAAAAGTATAAGTGACAAAAGTTGTGAAGTTACATTGCAAATAATGAAAAGTTTTTGGTTAAAGTTAAAAAAACAAATTATGTAGGGTTAAAATTGCAAAAGGTAAAAACCTTTGGGTTAAAACAAAAAAATCAAGGTTTTTTTTTTTTTTTTGAAAAATGCCCAAAGCACGATGTACAACTCATCATAATGCACTAAAAAGTTGCTTGTTTATATATGGAATAATTATATTTTAGTCCCATATCTAATTTCACCTAAATCCCTTTATTTTAACAAAATTATAGATAATTAATTACATTTTCCCCCTCTACAGCAAACTTATAATTTATTTATGTATCGTTGTGATATCTTATAAGCTATAATGTTTTAAAAAAATCCAAATGTATTGTGACAACCTACTCATTTTTTGTCGACGTTTTGATAGTTGTGTTGGTCAATATTGACGTGTGGATTAAAAGGTACAAGTAGATGATGCCTTAGTGTACAAGTAGTAGATGAAGTCTTTATCCCGGAATGTTTAATAGCTACTAGATGTCAAGTGATAAATACCGTCAATTTAATCATCTCATCAAAATTACACTTTAATACCTCATCATTAACAAAATTATAGATAATTAATTAGTAGTTACACTTATCCCCTTATAAAAGACTAACCCCCCCCCCCCTATGATTTTTTAATGTTCATAACGTTTTGATACGTTAAAATTGTTTTTTTTCTAAATTACATCAAATAAACGAGTATTTATTCGTTTTAATTTGAGTATAATATTGCCATTGTTTTCTAATTAAAAAAATTGATATGTTACGTTATTAACCGTGTGTCTAAGGGTGAGTAATAACTGAATCCTAAACCGAAACCAACCGAAAACTGATTAACCAAAACCCGAATTAACAAAAAACGATTATAGACTTTTTTGTACCCTCATTTAACCAAAATAATTAAACCGAACCATTCATATATTTATATATTTCTAGCTTTTATACCTTCAGTTCATGTATTTCATATTTATACCCTCATTTTATGTATTTATAACTCCATTTCATATACATATACATCCATTTCATGTATTTATACCTAAATTTCATTTATTTCTAATCAAAAGTTTTAGCCCAAGTTTGGTTTTGACTATTAACAAAAATTAAATGAATAAAACTGAATAAACCAAAAAAGATTAACTGAAAACGGATTGTTAATAAAATAGACTAATCAATGACCTTGATTTCGGTTGATGTAATAATCTAACCAACTGAATAATGCACACCGTGGCAATGTCCGTGTTTTCCGCCGCATCGCGCGCGCCCTATCAGTTATTAACCAAAATGAGTTATCGGTGAGCAATAACTAAATTGTTAACCTAAACCAAACCGAAACCAAACTGAAATCAACCAAAAAGTTAATTAAATGGAAACCGAGTTAACCAAAAACCGGTTATCAATTTTTTGTACTCTCGTACTGAACGGAATCATTCATATTTTCATATATTTTTATCTTTTATACCTCCAGTTCATTTTATATCTCCATTTCATATATTCATACTTTCATTTCATGTATTTATACTTCGATTTCATATATTTCTAAGCAAAAGTTTTAGCCCAAGTTTGGTTTTTGCTATTAACTGAAATTGAATGAACAATCCAAAAATCGTCTATCAAACCGAGTAAACCGAAGTGATTAACCGAATACCGATTCGTTAATAAATAGACTAACTGATGACTTTGGTTTCGGCTTTGGTTGAGAATAATAACCAAACCATGCACATCATAATGAAATGATTACCCGATTGCTTCGTTTGATGTATATCTATCACAATAATGCTATAATAAATATTATCTGAATAAGAAAACTACTAAAAAGGAGTATCGCAATGCGATGTGTTGCTCCCGTCGCATCGTGCGGGTATCCTGCTAGTACTATAATAATGTATGAGGGACGGCATTTTAAGATTAAAAAAACCCCCTCTTAATTTACCAACACACTCCTAAAATGAGGGTGTTTTGGTCAAAAATTACCGAAGCTATTAAGTGATCAAAATAGTTTGTGAGGTAGTGTGCTAGCAATGCTTGTGAAAAATATTTTGGTTTGTTCGTTTGTAAAAACAGTTTCAGGATATAGTCTCAGGATATGAAATTATACCAATAATCAAACAATGAGCTGAAAAAGTAAAAGTGGACACAGGATATACGAGGAAAGCCCTTGATCAATCTAGATCTTCGGCATAAAACCTCGGGAGCTGACAATCGTCGGCTGCCTTGTTTTTTTAATTACTTGAATGTGCAAGATACAGTGCAGGATAATGCTCAGATCGCTACTAAGTGGTACAATGATTGTAAGTGGTGAGTGTTAGTGCGTGATTGCAAGAGAAAGAAGTGAGAGTTCGAGAGCAGAAACTGAAGTGTCGTGTTCCTACGATCTAGCCTTCCTATTTATAGTTACAAATATCAAACAAATTCTCCTATAAACTAGGGATGCTACGGAATATTCCTTTCTGAACGTTGGCGACCTATTCTTCTGGCTTCAACGTTTATTTTCCGACCAAAGGAGTGAGTCTTCAGGAGAATGAGTCCACATGAACGTTACGATCCTACAGCTATGACCTGCAAGTAACTAATTAATAACTGCTAGGATACTGCATCAGGATGTTACCAATATCCTAATCCGGTATCCTGACCATAATCAGAAATAATCAAGTCAATATATAATTTCAGGATATGGGCTCTGAAAACAACCCATAACAATTGTCCCCAAAAATATATCGGTTGGAATCCCCAAATTCAAATGGATATATTTTTTCTTTACGCGTCGACCGAGGCAATTAATAGGAGGTGACGGTTGATGTGACAATGTGCAACTTCCCATGCGAAATTCACTCATGCCTATCTATCTCGCCCCTATATCTTCTCATTTCTTGTTTGAAATCCCACCATCCTTCTCAGAATTTCCAGGTATAACTTCTTCCTCTCTCTCTCTTGAAATTCTATCTGTTTATCTTTTCTGATGCCCGCAAGAACCCGTTCACACTATGGCGAATCGGTTTCCTCTTTCACTGTTCAAAACCTGCTCAAGAACCCCGAGAAGGAGATATGCTCCTTCGACAACACCGACATTGCTGCACTTAGGGCCTCTGGTGCCTTCCCTGACGGAGCGGTGATTCGTCCGTTTGACCGAACCTTCCGGTCAGACATGTCATCCAAGGAGTGGATCTGTTTCTCAGCATACCCTTTCTCTTTTGGTCTCCGATATCCTTTCCCTGAGTTCATGATGCAATTCTTTCGTATTACCTGTCTTAGCTTCGCTCAAACAATGCCCATGGTCTAGAGGGTGTTGATTGTACTCAACCAGATTAAGACCTTTCACGTCCCTGATCTCTGCATTGAAGTTATCCCCATAGCCTACCGTCTTCGATCTCATGGCAAAAGTCGTTTCTTAATTTTTTCCACTCCAACCCCCTCATCCTTAAAGTAACCAAAAATGAGGATACATGGCAACGTAAATTTTTCTTCGTTAGACGTGACTCCATTGCTGAAGGTAACAGCCTTCCGGTGAAGTGGTTGACCACTGGTAGGATTTAGGGTTTTAGATTATCCCTAAATATATCTTGATGTTATATCCTGAACTGATATCCTCATGTCTTTTATTTATCAAACTTCAAGGAACTAGCTCCTCCCACTGTAGAGTCCGAAGAGAGAATCAAAGCGATATACAAGTTACCTGAAAGTGATAGAAGCTTCTCGTCTCATCAGCCAAGTTCAAGCCAGTACTCCTCCTCGAACACATCCGGTAAGGATTGCATATTCTTCTATACATACTTATTTAATTATGAATTTAAAGTTAAGAGTGAGAATTTGCCTCAAGTTTATGATCTCGAAGAACTTGATAGCTACTCTGCCCCTGTCCAAGTGAAAAAGGAACCCAGCAAACCATGCACTGCATCCAAGCCTGCAACCAGCTCCATGGCAACAGCCATACCTAAGCCTTCTCCTGCCACAAAGCCACGTGCTTCCAGCTCTCGCAAGAGAAAAGAAACAGACTCCCCTGCTACTTCTGAGGCTTTCCCCTATGAGAACCATTGATTCCTCGAATACAGTGGATTCATGACCTCCTTCCTTAACCAGGTAAGTATCCTTATCATGTATCCTGCACATATATGCCGATAATATATGCTGATTAGATAATATATGTTGATACCTGCATTCTTGGATTGTAGGGTCTTGAACGCCTGACGGATCTCTATGAGGAAGCTTGCGGGGTGAACAAGATGCTGGAGGCCAAGTTGAAGAAGGCTGAAGTAACCATTGCAGACCAGCAGATGATTGTTGCCACCAAGTCACAACATTATGAAGACAAATTCAAAGCAGTGACTCAAGAAGCCCAGATCGCTGTCAAGAAGGCCAACCAGGATGCCCAGGCCAAGTTGGATGTTGCCCAACTTCAACACGAGCAGGATATGAACTCTTATTGGGAAGGTCTCAAAGGTTATGTCATGATTTCCCTCCTCCAAGCTAGGCTAAAGATGGCTTACAAAGTCAAGGTTGCGGGCTTTGAATGCCCCTCCTGGAACATTGATGCATAGGAGGCGAAGTTGAAGGATCTTGGCGACAATCTTGTGGAGTATCCTACCAAGCATGAGACTGGAACTTCATCCAAGGTAGCTGAGGTGGTGGCAGAGACAGGTGGCGAAGCAGACAAGGATCCTATGGTTGAAGCTGATGCAGGTGCTGGTGGAGACGGTGAAGCTGCGGTTGAAGGTGTTGTTGCTTGAGAGTAGCGAAGTGGTCGATGATGGATATTCGTGCCTAGGCCGGAGCCCACTTTTTTAAGTCTGTTGGTTAAGTGTCTTTTGAACTATTTATTTTTCTGTGCTGAACAATTTTAATTTCCTGCACTTAAGACAATATAATGGCCAAAGGTGAAGAGATCCTGAGTTTCAGGACGAAGCCCTTGGTCATCAATGTTAATATGCTTTTGAAACTTAGTTGCATTCTTGGTGGATGAGTCTCGTTTTGAGATGAAGCCAAGAATGCAATCTTTTGGTATGTTAATAATAAACTAACTTTTAGCCTTATCCACTGTTGTCATATTTTTATCTTTTGAAAGTTATACTTTGTATGTTCACTTCTAAACTTTCATAGATTGTTCTCTTTTCATTTTGAAAACCATACTCTGAATATTCTGACCAAATATCCTGGTCAGGATACTTATATTATGCTTAGTACCTTTGTCAAAATTGTTTCATTAAAACTTTGTAAAACATGACTTAATAAACTTAGGTCATTTAAATAAGGCCTTCGAGACTTGGAGAAAAAATAAAATCATACCAAAAACACTTAGGCAATAATCTCCACTTTCAACCTTTGAACCCTTTGCAATGTCCTCAGCATGGATGTCTCCTGTCAGTGCAGGATATTGCATCAGTGCATAGCATACTTGAGTATTTATTCACTTAGTAACTTTTTTATCCACAAAGGAATGTGTGTAAACACAATCATAGTTTGTTATATCTTTGGAACTTGTAAATAAATTTAGTTTTACTGGGGATAAACCCTAAGTATCCTGGAGATAGATCCTTAATATCCTGGAGATAAACCCTTGTTTTTGTACGCTACAGGCGGGAGTGTATAAACTCCAAGACTTAGAAAGGTGAATACCTTTAAACCTTAGAGAGTATGAAAATACCCTTGCGTGAGAGAGGGTGATCAATCCTCATATACCTTAAGGATCCAGGATATAGCCAATAATAAAGAAATTGTCAGCCATGAACTAGTCCCGCTATCTTGAACTATTCCTGGATAACTTGCGCTCCAGGCGGGGTGTTCAAACACAATTTGAGAGAAAGGTGAATACCTTTAAACCTTTGAAGGGATGAGGATCCCTTAAACGTGAGAGAGGGGGCCAATCCTCTAATCTTTCGATTTATCTTGACTATATATCCTGAAGTAGTATCCCGAAGCATATTCTGCAAAACACCATTAAACTAAGGTGGGTGTTAGCTTGGCTAACACCCCTCCGATGCTTAAGTGAGTATTGGGTTTCAGAGAATAATAAATTAAATAAACATATTAAAAAGAAATAGAATCCATACCATCCTGAGTTAGAAATTAAATTCTAAACTCACTTGAAATAAGCTTTAAGGAGTACATCATTCCAGGATCTTGGCAACATATCCCCCCCCCCATATTTTTGAGTCGGTATGCTCCTTTCCCAGATTCTGATTCAATTTCATAGGGTCCTTCCCATTTTGGGGCAAGCTTCCTGTTTTGGTCAAAAATTACCAAAGCAATTGTCACGGCCCCCGACCCGGTTTGACCCGTTTCAGGAGCCGCGGGACAGAAATTCCTGTGGTATTTATTTAATTGAGTTTAACAGCAGAAGTTTATCATCAGGATCGTTTAAAGCTAAATTTTCCCGATTTATTTTATTTCGCAATTCGGGATAAAACCCCGATAATTTACAATATTATGATTTTACTATGAAATCGTTACATTACAAAAATTATTTCTTTATTTTATATTGAGCCACTTTCTCAAGCTTGAAATGCTTCTCAGCACTTTTCCTGAATTACCATAGATCACCTGAAACATGTTTGAAAAAGGTTTTGTCAGCGGAAAATACTGAGTGAATCATTCTATTTACTAAAATGACATATTTGTTATAATTTACAGTATTAAGGAAAATTATAATGTTTCTGATATCAACCAAATACCCACGGTATTTGTCACTCGACCGAATCTGTGACTATGGTCATATCCCCCAATTGGCTGCCCCAATGGTGACGATTATCAAGTAATGTATACAAAACCCCACATACAGTCTGTAATATGGTGATTACATAAACTTAATCACTGTAATTATAACCTTGATAATAAACATGATTTTGAAAGTAATTTGATAAAAAGAGAATGACTCACATTGTTGATTAAACACGGATAGAGTTTACTTCTACAGATTAGCTTTGTTAACCTAATTTAAATAATAATGCACACAAAACTGGGTTAGTAATCAATACAGCATTTACGATAACTCACGAGATCAAATTCTCACAACGAACGACAAAGTGCGATACTTAAACATCCATCGATTTAACGACGAATGACAAAGTATAACCCTAATGTGGGCGGCACTTAAACATCCATTGGATATATTGATCGTCGGAAAATGAATCGTAGCAGCGATCGAGTTATTACCCTGATTGTTGCAGCAATTAGTGATTGTGTGTTTTTAGTGTATTGTTTCTGTGATAACTCCTTCTACGAAACTCGAATTTACGTCGTTCCAAAGACATGTTTCAAGTTCCAAGGCCTACTATTTATACGTGAAATGTGCACCCCCCGCGTGTCGCGACAGGTGACACTGATTCTGTCGCGACTCGCCTGGGAAACCTAGCTAGCCTAGGGTTGCTTTGTCACTAGTATAGGCCTGGTGAGTCAATGTTTCGTGAATTCTCAGTTTATACAACGCATATTAGAGATAACTATCAACTTAGGGTTTACCCCCCTTAAGTTTTAGGGGCCCTAATCCTGATTCTAAATATTCTGAAAATTTTAGAGATTATGCAGAATCACTTGGGTTTCTTAATTAGGGTTTCTAATTGGACAATTTAATTAAATAATTATAACTTTTGATGAGAGTTATTACATTCTCCCCACCTTAATAAAATCTCGTCCTCGAGATTTATTGGAATAAATGAGGATACTTTCGCTTCATTTCTGATTCCAGCTCCCAAGTGTATTCAGCTCCTCTTTTTGAATCCCATCTGACTTTGACTAAAACTAGTCGTTTATGTTTGAGAAACTTGATCTTTCGATCCTCAATTTGAAGAGGTTTCTCAACAAATTTCAGCTTTTTGTTTACGTCGATATCTCGAAGAGGTACTATCAGTGATTCATCTGATAAGCATTTCTTGAGATTGGATACATGAAATACATCATGTACTCCAGCTAATTCTTCTGGTAGTTGTAAACGATAAGCTACTGGTCCTATACGTTGGATTACTGGAAATGGTCCGACGTATCTGGGACTTAGCTTTCCTTTCTTACCGAATCTCACAACTCCTTTCCAAGGAGAAACTTTCAACAGTACTCTGTCTTTAACTTGGAATTCTAACGGCTTGCATCTATTGTCTGCATAACTCTTCAGACGATCTCGAGCCGTCTTTAATCTTTCCTTGATTTGAGTAATCTTGTCAGTAGTTTCTTGCACTATTTCAGGACCTGATAATTGACTTTCTCCTATTTCTGCCCAACAAACTGGAGTTCTGCATTTTCTTCCATATAATGCTTCAAATGGAGCAGTTTCAATGCTCGAATGATAACTATTATTATAGGAGAATTCAATTAATGGCAAATGATCATCCCAATTTCCACCAAAATCTATTACACATGCTCGGAGCATGTCTTCTAGAGTTTGGATCGTCCTTTCACTTTGTCCGTCTGTTTGGGGATGATATGCCGTACTCAGATTTAGTCGAGTTCCCATAGCTTGCTGGAAACTTTTCCAGAAATGAGAAGTAAAACGACTATCTCTATCCGAAACAATGGAGAGTGGAACTCCATGTAAGGATACAACTTCATCTACATACAATTTAGCCAGTCTTTCCATGCTAAAGGTTTCTTTCATAGGTAGAAAGTGAGCTGATTTGGTTAATCGATCCACAATTACCCAAATCGCATCATTACCTTTTCTGGTTTTGGGTAACTTAGTAACAAAATCCATTGTTATAAGTTCCCATTTCCATACAGGCATTTCTAATTGTTGTAGTAGACCTGAAGGTTTTTGATGTTCTGCCTTAACTTGTGAACAAGTAAGACATTTAGAAACATAGTGTGCTATATCCTTTTTCATTCCTATCCACCAGAAGTTCTTCCTTAAATCTTGGTACATCTTATTGTTTCCTGGATGAATAGTGTACCTAGATTTATGAGCTTCTTCTAAAATCTTATTTCTTAATTCTCCCTGGTTAGGTATCCACATTCTGCTTTTGTGAAATCTCCAAATTCCATCTGCTCCTTGTTCTAATTCTTTTATTCTTCCTTTCATTCCTTCAGCAACATCTTCTATTGCTGTTTCTTGAACATTCTTTATTTGTTCCATTAAATCTAAATGTAGATTTAACCTAAGAGTACGGAATCGTCGTTGTTTTTCATGATACTTACGACTTAATGCATCTGCAACTACATTTGCCTTTCCTTCGTGATACTGGATATCACAGTCGTAGTCGCTTAAAATTTCCATCCATCTCCTTTGCCTCATGTTCAATTCTTTTTGCCCAAATATGTACTTTAAACTTTTATGATCCGTATAGACAGTAAATTTACTTCCGTAAAGATAATGTCTCCAAATCTTAAGGGCAAAAACTACGGCTCCTAATTCTAAATCATGAGTCGTATAATTTTCTTCATGCTTTTTCAATTGTCTTGAGGCATACGCAATTACCTTCTTGCGTTGCATAAGCACACATCCATATCCTAGTTTTGAAGCATCACAATATACTTCAAAATCTTCTTTTCCTTCTGGTAAGGCTAAGATTGGTGCATTGGTTAATTTCTGTTTTAAAATCCTAAAAGCCTCTACTTGTTTTGGTCCCCATTCAAACTTAATGGCTTTACAGGTTAACTTAGTTAATGGTACGGCTATCTTGGAAAAATCCTTAATAAACCGTCTATAGTATCCAGCTAAACCTATAAAACTCCTAATTTCCATTGCAGTTTGTGGAACCTTCCAATTGGTAATCGCATCTATCTTAGCAGGATCTACGTGAATACCTTCATGATTCACCATGTGTCCTAAGAATTGTACTTCTTGTAACCAAAATTCACACTTTGAGAATTTGGCGTACAGCTTTTCTTTTCTTAACAAGGTTAAGAGTGCATGCAAGTGCTGACAATGTTCATCTTGACTTTTGGAATAAATAAGTATATCGTCTATAAAGACAATTACAAATTTATCCAAATACGGTTTACAGATCCTATTCATCATGTCCATGAATGCTGCAGGTGCATTCGTTAATCCAAAGGGCATGACTGTAAACTCGTAATGACCATACCTAGTTCTGAAAGCAGTTTTAGGTATGTCTTCTTCTTGTACCTTCAATTGATGATATCCGGAGCGTAAATCAATCTTAGAAAAATATCTAGCCCCTTGCAATTGATCAAATAGATCATCAATCCTAGGTAATGGGTATCGATTCTTAATTGTAACCTTATTTAATTCTCTATAATCGATACACATTCTCATTGAACCATCCTTCTTCTTTACAAACAACACTGGAGCTCCCCAAGGGGATGAGCTAGGTTGTATGAATCCTTTACTTAGTAATTCATCTAATTGCTTCTTTAGTTCTAACATTTCGGTAGGAGCTAATCGATAAGGTGCCTTAGCTATCGGTGTAGTTCCTGGAATTAGATGAATCCTAAATTCTACTTCCCTATCTGGTGGTAATCCAGGTAATTCTTCTGGAAATATATCTGAATATTCTGAGACTACAGGAATTTCCTTAAGTTCTTTACTCTTAGTATTAATGATTATTGAAATCATATATACTATTCCTTGTTTTCGTTCATAACTAGCAACTTTCATTACCGATATGAACTTCATGGGTTTCCGTGGTTTATCTCCTGTAATCATAATTACTTCTCCAGTAGGTGCCTGAATTTCTATGGAATTCCTATCACAAAGAATTCGAGCATGGTTGGCTATCAACCAATCCATTCCTAACACGACATCGAATTCAGCTAATTTCATAGGTAATAGGTTTGCAGCAAATTTATGACCTGAAAGTTCTATTTCTACTTTTTGCAAAACCTGATTAATTTTAACTGAATTCCCATCTGCGGTTTCAACTGTAAAAATCTGCCTAATGTTGGTTAAAGGTAACTTAAGAGCTTGACAGAATAAAGTATTGATAAAACTTTGGTTTGCACCAGAGTCAAATAATACTTTTGCGTACACGTTGTGAACTAAGAACGTACCAGCTATCACATCTGGGATGAGTTCTGCTTCTTGAGTAGTTAGCTGGAATGCTCTGACATTCTTCTTAGTAGCTCCTTCGGTCGCCTTGAGTTTGTTATCTACTGGTTTGATCAATTTAGGACATTCTGTTTTATAATGCCCCGCTTCTCCACAGTTAAAACAGATTACGGTTTTCTTTTTGCAGTTTTCTTCACGAAGTCCTACAGTTTTGCAAAAATTGCAAGTGATATCGCATCTTCCATAATGTTTCTTTTTGCATTTCCTGCAGAATGACGGAGCTGGAGATTGCCCTGTTCCTTTTCTCTTGAAGCTGTTATTATTACCCACACGAAATCCTTGGGTAATTTTCTGAGCTAGTTCCTTTTTCCTGTCTTCATCTCTTGTGCGTACCAGTTCATCGGTTAGAGTATTAGCTAATTCTACCGCATCGTCAATAGTGCGAGGTCTCGTAGCTTTAACGATATTGCGGATTTCACTAATCAGTCCCCAAATGTAGCGAGAAATGAGTACCGGTTCTGGCGAAGCCAGTGTTGGTACTACTCTAGCATATTTAAAGAATGTCGAAGTGTAACCGCGACAATCTACACCTATCATACGGTGAGTTAGGAACTTGTTTGTCATTTGTTCCTTTTCATACTCAGGACAGAATTTTCTTTCTACCAAATTCTTAAATTCTTCCCAGTTCATAGCATATGCTATGGCTCTTCCTTTGGATTGTAGCACAGTGTTCCACCATTCGAGTGCTCCATCTTTAAAAAGATTTGACGCGTACATAACTTGATCATCTTTGGCACATTTACTTATGGCAATTACTGCCTCTGTTTTCTCTAACCAACGCAGTGATGCAGTTGCTCCTTCGATGCCTGCAAATTCAGTGGGTTTACAAGCAAGGAATTCTTTGAAAGTGCAACCAGGTGTTGCGGCTTTCATTTTCTTAGGGAGCGGAGCTTGTCGTGGTTCATGATTAACATGATCATTGCTTCTGTTTACACTATTACTGAAGTTATCTTCAGTATTATGTTTACTAGGAATGATTTGTTGCGGTTCGATTGGATTCTTTATAGCAGCAACGAATGCTGGAATAGCATTGGCTATCCCTTGAGCAACAATGTTTTCGATATCTTGCCGAGTCATATATTGATCTCCTGGATGTTGCTCAGACTGATTAACCTCATTTACTGGTTCATTTTCAATGTTTGCCATCTGATAATATATATATAATTTTTATTAGTATCTGTTAAATAACAATTATACATAAAAATAATCAAACAATTTTCAACACACGTATAGGCAAAATTATCGATTTCTCGATTACATTTTATATATTTTTGATAGTAAGCATCATTACACACCAATATCTTACAGAGTTTTATTCGTAGTTATTTTACAGACTGATTTTACTATTACTTTTACTATTACACAACCACAGTTTTACCATCCTACTATCTCTCGTCACTTGTCATCCTAAAAACGAAGCTCCCTTTCATCATATTTCCAGGCAATTTGTCCCCCTATTTCCCTGATTCTATTTCCCGCATCCATCAATTCTTCACCAAAATGGCGAAGTTCAGCCATGTTTTCATTACTCATAGGTGGATTAGGTAGGGGTTCTAGATCGAATTGTGGAAGAAAGGAATAAGGATCGTTGACAATATTTTGGAATTGCCAATCGTTCGTCCACCATTCGTTCATTCCTACAGGTTGGGAGTGGACTATTGGGTCTGGGATTGCTGGTTCCCAATTCATAGGGAGTTGGTTTTCAAGAGGATAAGTAAAAATATTAGTATTGACAGGCTGAATGGTTTCACAGCTTGCCAATAGAAAATCTATCTCATCTTGAAAGGTCCTTCCCTGATTTTGATTGGAGCTCTCTCCAATTTCCATTGGTCTAGAACCTTGTCCAACTTCCATTTCTATATCTTTAGAATATTCCTCAAATTGCATTTCCATTTGCTTAGAATCTTTCTCGACTTCAGTTTTCATCTCTTGGAGTCTAGAACTTTTCCTGGTTATAATTTCTTTCCCTTTTTCTAAAGGATTGTTTATGTTAGGAAGTTTTGTAGCTGGCTTTTTCCTACGTATACGACTTCCCCACACGTAATTCTTCTTTTTCTTTCGTTTTGGCTTGTTCAAAGGAGGAGCCTTGAATTCTACCGGTTGTTCTATATCAGGAAAGTATCCAGTAAATTCTTTGGAAACTTCGATATTCACCGGGTAAAGATTAAGGTTCTGAAAAGCTTCAGATATCCCACTCATGCTGATGTAGCATATATGCAAAATGCATAAAATACTAAGTTAAAATTCATAAATAACCTTTAAATTTATTACATACTGTGTACTAATTTATTACAAAGATAACTGGAAAACACACTTAGGGTTTATTGTAAATTTATTTATTTACTGCAGAAGGTTTCTAGATTTGTAAGGGTAAGGTGCTAAAACTTTAAAATATTTAAAGATTTATATTTTCTGCTACTGTGGCTAGCATATATAAATTTGCCCATTTCTCATCTAGCTTGTCTTCCCAAGGTGATTTATTGATTAATTCTTGGGTTTCCCGTTTAATCTTCTTTTCTCGGATTTTCTCTTTACTTTTCTTAAGAATCATCTCCCTTTTTCTAGGAGAAAGTGTTTCCTCGTAATGTGCCTTTCGCACAAATATTCCTTCTTCAGGAATTTCAGCCTGATTCGAGGATTTGGTTCGGGATGAACTTCCCTTCTCGTTGGATGATCTATCTAATTTAAGATAGATACTTGACAGCTTTTGTTTACCCATACTGTAACTAACAAATAATCAGTTAATAAAACACATAATCACAGAATAGTAATCAGGAAAAATTAAGTATTTCTCAATACTTAATTAGCTTAACTCAGTGGCTCTGATACCACCTTATTTCTGTCACGGCCCCCGACCCGGTTTGACCCGTTTCAGGAGCCGCGGGACAGAAATTCCCGTGGTATTTATTTAATTGAGTTTAACAGCGGAAGTTTATCATCAGGATCGTTTAAAGCTAAATTTTCCCGATTTATTTTATTTCGCAATTCGGGATAAAACCCCGATAATTTACAATATTATGATTTTACTATGAAATCGTTACATTACAAAAATTATTTCTTTATTTTATATTGAGCCACTTTCTCAAGCTTGAAATGCTTCTCAGCACTTTTCCTGAATTACAACAGATCACCTGAAACATGTTTGAAAAAGGTTTTGTCAGCGGAAAATACTGAGTGAATCATTCTATTTACTAAAATGACATATTTGTTATAATTTACAGTATTAAGGAAAATTATAATGTTTCTGATATCAACCAAATACCCACGGTATTTGTCACTCGACCGAATCTGTGACTATGGTCATATCCCCCAATTGGCTGCCCCAATGGTGACGATTATCAAGTAATGTATACAAAACCCCATATACCGTCTGTAATATGGTGATTACATAAACTTAATCACTGTAATTATAACCTTGATAATAAACATGATTTTGAAAGTAATTTGATAAAAAGAGAATGACTCACATTGTTGATTAAACACGGATAGAGTTTACTTCTACAGATTTGCTTTGTTAACCTAATTTAAATAATAATGCACACAAAACTGGGTTAGTAATCAATACAGCATTTACGATAACTCACGAGATCAAATTCTCACAATGAACGACAAAGTGCGATACTTAAACATCCATCGATTTAACGACGAACGACAAAGTATAACCCTAATGTGGGCGGCACTTAAACATCCATTGGATATATTGATCGTCGGAAAATGAATCGTAGCAGTGATCGAGTTATTACCCTGATTGTTGCAGCAATTAGTGATTGTGTGTTTTTAGTGTACTGTTTCTGTGATAACTCCTTCTACGAAACTCGAATTTACGTCGTTCCAAAGACAGATTTCAAGTTCCAAGGCCTACTATTTATACGTGAAATGTGCACCCCCCGCGTGTCGCGACAGGTGACACTGATTCTGTCGCGACTCGCCTGGGAAACCTAGCTAGCCTAGGGTTGCTTCGTCACTAGTATAGGCCTGGTGAGTCAATGTTTCGTGAATTCTCAGTTTATACAACGCATATTAGAGATAACTATCAACTTAGGGTTTACCCCCCTTAAGTTTTAGGGGCCCTAATCCTGATTCTAAATATTCTGAAAATTTTAGAGATTATGCAGAATCACTTGGGTTTCTTAATTAGGGTTTCTAATTGGACAATTTAATTAAATAATTATAACTTTTGATGAGAGTTATTACAGCAATTAAGTGATCAAATTAGTTAAGTGAGGTAGTGTGCTAGAAGTATTTGAAAAATATATGCTGATTAAGTTGTTAGCAAAAACAGTTTTCAGGATACGGCTCAGGATATCGAGTTATATCTACAATCAAACAATGAGCAAAAAGGTAAAAGGTGACACAGGATGTACGAGGAAAGCCCTTGATCAATCTAGATCGCTGGCACAAAACCTCGGGGGCTGACAATCGCAGCTGCCTTGTTCTTCTTATTACTTCAAATATCAGGATACAGTTCAGGATATGATACGGATCGACTAGGTGTTACAATGCGATTTGAATACAAGTGTGAGTGTATTGTGAGTGATTACAGCTAGAGAGCAAGAATGTTCGAAGAATTGTGTGTTCTTATCTGATCCGATCAATTCTATTTATAGTAAAGTAAAGCTAACTAACTAGCCTACAAATCCGGGATAAAATGAATATTCCCTTTGTGAACGTTGTAGTCCACGTCTTCCGGCTTCAACGTTCTTATTCCAACAGATTGGCCCGAGTCTTTGGGAGAGGAAGTCCACTTGAACGTTATAAACTTGCTTCATTAATCTGCACGTGAATTAATTAGTCACTACCAGGATACTGCATCAGGATGTTACCAATATCCTGATCCGGTATCCTGATCACAACAAAAAGAACATAGTCAGAATATTATTCAGGATATATAAGCGGAAAATCACCCATAACAATTCCCATCAGTAGGATTGGTTGTATTCTGAAAAGCTTTCCTTAACACCCAATCTCCAACTTGAAATCTTCTAGTCCTTAAATTCTTGTTATATGATTTGGATATCCTTTGTTGATATGATGCCATCCTCAGCTTTGCTACATCTCTAGTTTCATCAACAGTATCCAGTTCTTGACATAAGTCTTCAGGATTTGATTCAGGATCCCGTAGGCTTGATCTAGCTGTAGGTATCACCATTTCTTTCGGGATCACGGCTTCTGCCCCAAATACCAAAGAAAATGGGGTTTGCCATGTAGCATTTTTCATAGTTGTCCTATCAGCCCGAAGGACAAATGGCAACTCTTCTGCCCATCTTCCTTTTTTAGCGCCTAGCCTCTCTTTTAAGTTGTTGATAATTATCTTGTTCGAGGATTCTGTCTGCCCATTTGCTTGAGGATGCACTAGAGTTGATGTGATCATCTTGATTCCCTAACTTTTGAAAAAATCAGTAGTTCTTTTGCTGATGAATTGAGATCCATTATCACAAATTATCTCAGCCGGTACCCCAAATCTTGTCAGGATATTCCTCTTTATGAAGGATACCACTTCTTGATCCCTGACCTGGAAAAAGGCTTCGGCTTCGACCCACTTGGAGAAATAATCTGTCATTGCCAGCATAAAAACATTTCCTCCTGAAGCTTTTGGGAGTTTCCCCACTATATCGATACCCCATTTCATAAATGGCCAAGGGGAGACGATAGGATATAATGGCTCAGCAGGCTGATGTAGTATATTGTTGTGCCTTTGACATGCATCACATTTTCGAGCATATTCTGCAGCATCCTTTCTCATAGTCGGCCAGTAGTATCATGTTCTTAACACCTTCAAGAACAACGACCTGCCCCAAGTATGGTTGCCACGGTCTCCTTCGTGTATATCCTGAAGTACCTCCTTGGTTTCAGGATCCTCCAAGTACCTTAGGTATGGACCTGCAAGAGACTTCTTATACAAAACATTATTTATAATAGTGAAACGAGATACCTTCATCCTGAAAGCCTGAGGATTCTCATCCTTTGGGATGTCTCCTTCTTTGATGTACTTTATAATTGGAGCCGTCCAGGATTCAGGATTCTTTTCAGGATATTCATCACCAGGATCCCGGATACTTGCTACCTCCTTATCCTGAGACTTGAAGAGTTCCATCGCAGGATACAGGATATGTAGTATTGGTATCTGAGTTCCTTCCGGTATCTTGACTGCAGACCCTAGATTTGCCAGGGCATCTGCCTCAGCATTTTCCTCTCTCGGTACCTGTTCAAGTGTAAAAACTTCGAAATATCCTGCTATTTTTTTAACAATTTCAAGATATTCGAATAACCTTTCACCTTTGACTGCATAAGATCCATTGAAATGGTTAGTGATCAACAAGGAATCAACATACACTTGCAAACATTTAATATTCATATTGCTAGCCAATTCTAATCCTGCTATCAGAGCTTCATACTCAGCTTCATTATTAGTAGCAGGAAATTCACATCTAATAGCCTGTGGTAATATGTCCCCCTGTGGCGATTTTAGTATTATACCTAATCCTACACCTCTTACATTAGATGCACCATCAGTATATAATATCCAAGATTCTAAATTCTCACCTAATTGTTGTACTTCTAGGTCAACTTCATTTTGAATATCACTACTAAAATCAGCCACAAATATGCTAAACCCTGAGACTTTATAGCATTTCTAGGTTCATATACTAAATCGTATGCACTTAGCTTTACTAACCATTTAGCCATCCTGCTAGACATTTCGGGTTTCCTAAGCACATTTTTAACAGGATAATTAGTTTTAACATGAATCCTATGTGTCTCAAAATAATGTCTAAGCTTAGCTGATGCCATAACTAGAGCTAATATCAATTTTTCTAAGTGTGAGTATCTAGTTTCAGCATCTAATAAACTTTTACTAACATAATAAACAGGATACTGCTGACCTTCACAATCCTTTACCAGAATGGCACTTACTGCACTCCCCGATACTGCAAGATACAGGGATAAGGGTTCTTTAGTAGCAACCACCACATTCTGTGTATGTTTCCTAAAACAGTCATTTTCATACACAAGATGAGAATCTTATCTTTATCAGAGTGGGAAAGAAAACCGGGTCCGCGCGCGCCCGCATGGACTGGGGCATGTTCCTTGCCGAGTGGGAAAGTAAACCGGGTGATGGTCACTTACGCCTAAGCCTGGTGCAAGATCTGGGACCATACCCCTTCAAAAACCTTTTCGACTTTATTCATATTCACATTCTGAATCGAAAATTCTGAATCAGAATATAGTTTGTCAGATCCACAATTTTTGTGTCACACCCTCAAATTTCCATATGCGGAGTATTACCGCGAGGCATGCGACTGCCCAGGATCCAGCCACTAATTATTTTGAACTGTTTACGAAGTGTGTAAAACTATTCCAAATGATACAATTGGTGATTTGGTTTACAAGTTTAAAAAAATGTACTTTATGTTTGCAGCGGAAATGTAAAATAAACTTATCCCGGTTAGAAACCACAATTTCAATAAATGTATAAAATATACCACTTTCCAAACCACAGACACTCCATCTGTTTACAACGTCCGTCCGTCGTTGTACCTGCAGATCTGCAAGCATGCAGTAGCGTGTCAACATAAAGTTGGCGAGTTCACAGTTGTTTAGTGTTGTTCCAAAAACGTAAGTTTGTTAAATTACTCTGTTTTCATAAAAACGTGTCATGGAGAGCTACCCCACCTTTTCAAGCTACTAAACCCATCACCATACCGACTACTAACTGTGGTTATGTTTAGTGCCCCGTGTCAATGTCAATCGTCATTGACTAGTGCCTAAGTATATTAGTCCACGCCTGTCCTCTACGGCACGGAGTGAGGCTTGTTAGACCTAATAGAGCTATTCAACTAATAACCCGTTCGCCATTGGCCTGGCGATTAATCGGTATAAAATGTGTAGGGACTTTCAGATAGAGTTTTCGTCTAGTACGCTTAAGACATGCAGTATAATAGTAAATTAACATGTTGTCCCACCCAAGGGGGACAAGGTTTCCCGTATTCTACCCAAGGAGAATACGTAGTTGTTGTTTTATTACGTTCCCAAACCACCGGGAATACATGCTTTTATAAAAGTGTGAACTCACCTTAGCTTAGCTCGGCAGATAAATGTCACTTGAGCTAATGTGGTCAACCACGTCCTATTATGGTTACCATATAAGTCAGGTTCATATTCAAGTAATACATGTATTGTTCTACACGTATTCTAACAAGTTGCATACAAGCATGGTCTTTACATAACACGTATAGCATAACAGTTACAACATACGTTCACATCAAAAGCCCAAAGTATACGGTTTAAGTGTACAGCCCAACTGGTGTGCGATCCAGACTCTTAACCCGTTTAATGCGATAATCCGGCCCATAACATATAACAGTTCAATACAAGTGTGCGGCCCACTATAGTGTGCGACACGCATAGAAGTGTGTGGCCATTCAATGTGTGATACACCATTTATACAATCACCAAGTATGTACAAGTACCCAATATAGCATATTCAACACTTTATGAACTTACAAACATTCATAACTCAATTTACTGAAAATGGACTATTTTGGAGTGTCTGTTTACCGTTATGAGACTTCAAAAATTACAATCTTTTTATGTGACGTGCCCCTCAGAGGGTTTGGTCTTGTGTTAAATTTTTAAAGTTTAACTCTTTATCAAAAATTTATAAAAATTCATTTACTAAGCTGCAATCAGATTCGTCACTTTCTGACTGCAGCTCACGGAAAAATTCATTTAAAAAGCCTCGGTTATCCGATTGACGAAATTCCAATTGGAGGTTTGCACTAACACTAAAGACCATCCACAGTAAAACTTTCGTGGTCTAACTCTAATTATTCATCCAGTTATGATTTAAAACATAACACGTAAAATCTGCAGAAAAACGCAGCTTCAGTTGCTGAAACGAAATAATTTATTTAAAATAGCAACCAATCTCCAAAAATCATGATTCCAACGCCATTAGAAGCGTATTTCAAAATAACACATTATAGACTCGAGAAATCCAGATTTCGTTAAATTATGAACCCGTTACAGCCGATACAAGTCGGCTGTAATGTTCAGGACAGAACCTGTTTTCGTTACCCGATCCAGCAAACGATTATCAAGCGAACCCGCGACACATAAACATCAATCACAGTAGACTATCAGTCATTTATAGCAGATTTAACATGCTCAAACATCAAGAATTTAAACCGTAATCCATATACATATGCCTATACACATATAATCGATAATTCTACTCATCATTCTTGATTCTCATGAACCCTAGACACACCTTATCATCATAACACATCAACATCATTATTTAAACATAATCACATCCAAGATACTCAATATAGACCATGCATGAACCTTAGTAATCATCACCAACACAAGTTTCAATTGTTAGCACAAAACCCTAATTATGCTTCAAACGCTCATACGATTAAAACCACATTGAAACACCAATTTCTAGCAACCCTAGTTCACAAGCATTCTTATAATATCCAAATACCAATCAAATATAAAAAAGCGCAGCCATGTAATGAAAGAACTTCAAGCCGAAACTAACAAAAACACACATACCCAGAGAGATGGAGTGCAAGGGGAGGAGAGTTCGAGCGAAAGTGAGAGAGATCGAGAGTGAGGGGGATTGCGACGGTTTGGGGGGGTCCTTGTTGCCGTCGACCTCCATGAGGGAGCTAGGGTTTTTTTTGAAACACAAAAGAACACACATATATACATGCACATAACATAAGGGGGTTTGGTCTTGGTTTAGGCCGGTGCAAGGTGTTTGGATGTGGGCCGAGAAAAGGGAGGAGAGGTTGGCGGTTTCGGGTTTCATTGCGAGCCGCAAGTTTCGAGTTTCAAGTATCAAGAAGACCTCTAGTGTATAATAGCATAAACACAATAATCAAGTTTAATACATATCAATTAAATGTGATGTGTAACAGAGCGTGAAACGTAAATGGGCAAACGAGAGGTGCTAATCTCAAAAGTGCGGATTGTCACATCATCCCCAAGTTGAAAGAAATTTCGTCCTAAAATTTAGCATGCAGTCACTGAAGAAGCTAGTTCTTTTGAGCGTTTTCATGGGGTGTCACATCATCCCCATGTTGGTTTGAAATTTTGTCCCGAAATTCAATAATAGCTTCAGCACTGGACGCATCCTTCTTACACAACTGAGGATACTTGCTCATCATTTGATCTTCTCATTCCCAGGTAAACTCTGGGCCATGACGGGAGTTCCAACGAACTTGAACTATAGGTATCTTGCTACGTTTAAGAGTCTTGACTTTCCAGTCCATGATCTCCACCGGTTCTTCAACGAAACGTAGTTGGTCATCGATCGTGAGTTCCTTGAAAGGAACAATGAGAGTCTCATCTGACAGACACTCCTTCAGATTTAGCACGTGGAAAACATTTTGTACACCGTTGAGCTCTTTCGGCAGGTTCAGTCTATACGCCAATGCGCTGACTTTCTCAGTGATTTCTAATGATCCGACATAACGCGGATTAAGCTTACCCCGATTGCCAAAACGAACCACACCTTCCCAATGTGAGACTTTTAGTAAAACCCTGTCCCCGACCTGGAATTCTAGAGGTTTCCTACGCTTATCAGCGTAGCTCTTCTGACGGTCACGAGCTGCCGGGCAATTTTCTCCGTTGTGTCGAGTACGAGTTCTGGGCCAGTGATTTGGCTGTCGCCAACTTCAGCCCAACAGGAAGGTGATTGGCACTTTCGTCCATACAACGCCTTGAACGGACCAGCCTGAATGCTGGTATGGTAGCTATTGTTGTATGAGAACTCAACCAAAGGCAGGTGCCTCTCCCAGCCGTTACCAAAATCAATAACACATGCTCGCAGCATGTCTTCAAGGGTTTGGATGGTGCGTTCAGTTTGGCCATCTGTTTGCGGGTGTTAAGAAGTGCTCATGTCTAGACGCGAACTACAGGATTTGTGTACCGTTTGCCACAATTCAGATGCAAAATGCGGGTCACGATAAGCTCTCGTAGGTTTCCGTAGGATGGAACCCATATACGTTCCATGAAGTAGTGGATGTCGTCTTCCTTGAGTTCGAGTTGCTTTTACATGCCCCACATGGATTCAGCCATCAGATTTTCTTCATTCAGAGGTTCAACTTAAGCATTTCGAATTTGCTCAGGGAGGTTCGAATGAATGGTAAGCTGTAACGCGCGAACACGTTTAAGTTTAGTTTCCCTTCGGCCGAGGGCATCGACTAAAACACTTGCCTTGCCCGAATGATATTTGATCGTGCACTCATAATCATTTAGGAGTTCGATCCATCGGCATTGCCGCATGTTCAACTCCTTCTGATCGAGTATGTGTTGGAGACTCTTGTGATCGGTGTAAATCGTGCACTTGGTATCGTATAAGTAGTGTCTCCACATCTTGAGTGCAAGAACTATGGCTCCCAGTTCCAGATAGTGGGTATTGTAGTTTTCCTTGCGAACCTTGAGTTGTCGAGTTACGTAGGCAATGATTATTCTCGCGTTGCTTTGGCTTTTTTTTTGCGATCGAGCACTTGAATAGGTGTAGCGTTGCGAGCAATATATTCATCAATGCCCCGGACATGATAGGATAGGACAGAAGCACCTCATAGCTTATCTTTTAATTGCTGGACTTGCAAATTCCTGAGCATCTTTCGAGTTAAAGTTGTGAGGAATTGAGTATGTGATCGAGAAAAGCGGGCTTCGTGACGTTAAAAGCCTTACGTTGAAAACTTAACGTAAGGTTGTTTTTATTGTACAAGTTCCAGGGTAAGGCGTAGGTGTCGTTCGGACTCTTACTGGTTCTTGGAGTAGATTCGGATGTCGTCGAAGAAAACAAGTGACAAATCTGTCAAGGCAGGGTAAATTCGAATGTCATGACTGGGAACTTGTATTGGTCGTATTATGTTCTAAGGACAGTGGCTTGTGATATCTTCATATCTATGGTATCCATGGCTCGTTACTCCTCGAGTAACGTTCATAGAGAGTAGCTCGCCCAAGCGAGGGTTCGCGCAAAATGTCGTTGGGATAAGAATCATAGAATTCGAGAAGTATATCGTGAATAGATGTGAAAACATGCAAAAAGGGTAGTCGCAATCTATGCGTAAACATTTAAGGATCGGTAGCAAGGGTTTACCTGATGTCGAGGATATAGCTGGTCGTGCGCAAGTTGTATGAGGTTAAAATAAAGAACGTCGTTAATCGATAAGAAGTGTTATGTCGATGTAGTTAGCATAACAAGAACTAACTAGAAAAGGAAGGTCGTCGTACGGGTTTGAGGGGTTAAGGTTCACTGAAATGTCCGACGAGATGTTTTGAGCGGGGTCGTGTGCGAAAGGGATGTAGTTCACCTTGATCCATGATCTCTAAATAAGTTTGTGATTCTCAAACCAGTAAGTAACCAATTTCGGATGGACTATTTAAGTCGTGCGGATGAGTCCAAGGTAGTGCTTGTGTCGTCGAGGAGTTTCAATGTGCGAATGCGAAAACATGTTTGAAAGGGTATGATCAAATCAATAAGTCACCAATTTCAGGGTTCAAGAGGTTTATCGACCGGGAGTCGAGCTTGCCGAATCCCCTAAACTAGAGAGAAATCTTATTAGGGTTTCTATATGAAGAAGTAAGGACATCATGGTATCGCGATAAAGGAATGATAGACTTGCCCAAGTTTGTGATGGAAATAAGGCATCGCCTTAAACAATAAACGTTGGTTGGTACGAAAACTAACGATAAGATTTACATCACCAGCAAAGTTATCATGGGATAACGGTTATTTTAATAGAGTAAACGTTTAGATCATCTTGCTCGTCTGTGAGTTAACTAATCCGTGTCTTCGTCCTCATATATTCTCCAACCCGTTAATTTATAAGGTCGATATCACTTTGCTGAGTTGAGGTATGCGGAGGTATAAGGTTAGGTTCGACTAAGAATTAACCACATAACAAGGAATTAAGAGAAACAACTTCGTGATCGATGGGAATGTGATGTGAATGTTAGCACTGCCATGAGAAGTATACACCGCGTACGCTTCTCGTATTCGAGGCATGCAAACAGGAATCTGAGGAGTATAGACCTACTAGGACACTTCTCGACAACTGTCAGGAATCCAAATCATCAGTCGGATGAGAGAACGAGCCTCACCACTCGAATTGGGAAAAGAATTGCGTGAATAAAAAGGACGTGAATGTCTTCATCGATCCTTCTAATCCTAGTTAATTGCTCCGCGTCCTACTCTTGATTTTGTGTGTGTCGTAAAGCACTTTGCATTTCGAGCACTAATGTCTATAGTTGCTTCGTATATGGGACCAAGTTGTCGTGCTTTAACAGTCGTTCCTCTAATAACACGTGATATAGGAATGGCTCTCCTTCGTCATTTCGATCTCGTGACTTCCTTCTAGGATCCGTAGCTGGGTCCTAAATGTTCATTGCGTCGTTCGTCATTGTAACCGGTTTCATAAATTTCATTTGAAAATCAATATAAAAGTTATTAGTCGTTTACCCGCGCGATGCGGCGGGAAACATATCACTTAGGTTGGTGAGTTTAGGGCTATGTACGGGCTATATCACTTACATTTCTTCAAACTCGGAACCTGCTCTATAGAAAAAAGGAACCCCAGCTTCTCCAGCAATAGCCTTCAAAAATTTCAATACAAAACATTATATATTTGTAAACAAAATATTGAAATGCTAACCATGTTCAAAGCACACCAGCAAGTGTATATAAATTCTTGGGATAATTCCATATTTACCGAATGAACAAAAAAGTCATAATTTCATATAAAATCATTTTGAAATGTATGACATGTATACCCTTCCCATAAAACTTGTATTAGAATATGAGTCTAAGGAGAAAGAAAAGGGTATAAGGATCCTTTTATATTATATTTGATGAAAAAGTCAAAGAGGGCAAATATAAAATATTAAGCATTATGAATGGGTATATTTGATATTATGTTTTTTGGATGGGTAATTATGATACTATGCAAGATTTTAGGGGTATATATGAAACCGACACTAAATTCTTCTACACCTTACTTTGGCAAGTAGAGTTTTGCCTGTGCTAGGTGCCCCGGTTAAAAGTATCCATGGTAAAGTTACTGATGGTGCATCGAACACGGATAGTTTCTCTACAGTTGGCATATGCATGGTCTTTGGGCCAACTTCTTCATTTAAGAGCTTGTTAACATGGTGGATATTGGCAAAAGTACCCCTAGCCATAATATTATCATTACCTCTTCAACTACCATAAGATTTGAAGTCTTTGCGGTCAACCCCGCGTTATATTATCAAAAAACACAAGGCTAAGCTACAAATTTTTAACAGTTGGAAACTGTGGAAATTATTTATAATAAGATACTTTAAAGGATCAATGGTTTAAACTTACTTCTATTCTTGTAATAAACACAGGCTGCTCTTGCTCTGCCCCAATAAGTTACCCTGCACCATTTAAACTGTTTTCATTGTCTCCACCAACGTCGACGGAACCACATCACTATCAAATATCGAGGCTCAAAGATTCCCCGGCGTCTACGTCTGCATGATCTGCCGTTGCGATGGCGGCGCCATCGATTGATTCGACGGACCACCAGTACCGTCTCGTGACGTCATTTTTCAATTTTAAAAACAACTCAAACACAGCAGCCGCACTGCACCATCAAAACTACAATTCTACTTAAAAATCCATATGATTCAAACAAACACATGTAACTGAGGAAACAAACTAAATTACCTTGTAGATTAGATCTGATAAGAGCGCCATACGATGAGCATATTGGATTCTTGAATTATGGTCACCCACTCACCCCTTCTGTCAGTTAAGGGATTACCAAGCAAGTAGCCCTGAGTTTGGTTAAAAAATAAATAAAAGTGGATTAAGGTTTGTTATATTAGTTAAGTATAAAAGAGCAAGAGCTCATGCATCGGGTTGTTCATATTAACATTTCATTAAGGAACCAAAACAATTTCACTGTGGATAAATAAAAAAATGATGCCGGTTAAAGACATGAATTTCAACTTTGATGTTGATCTGTTGCCCTTCTCCGACTTCATTACCTACAAAGATGGAAACAATAAACTAAATTCTAATAACTTCAATCATCCAGACCAAACTTATGTTTTAAAAATAACTATGAGTACCATTATAGATTTCTTGAACAATCATTGGAAGCATTGTCCCCCTGTAGAACTCACCACCAGCATACAATGGGTGGTTGAGAAATTTAGGATGACCCACATGCCACTATTATGATAGATAGACACATCAAGCAAACATTTATCTTAGTCTGAAACAAAATAATTGCAAGCTGATGCTTGTAACCCAAACCAGCGAGACCCCCACTTACGAAATAACCTCATGGATATGCAAGAACACCACATTAATTGAAAAACATACACCCACGAATAATTTACCACCCGAAAGAACTGGGCAGACACCACAAGAACACACATACTATGATAACCCAGAACTTGGTATTATAAAAATTAGCAAAGTACTCGCGCTCCTTCCTCCTAGCGGCAATTATGTCAATGCTTTTGTTAATATCAGCTTGAGACCGGTTCACAACACCAATCTAAGGAAACTTCAGTTTATAAGATTTCCCTTCCAACATCTGTACATGTCATCTTCATTATTAAAGAAAGAAGCACAATTAAAACAGTTCTCAGTATCAAACAACCTGCAAACAGAACAAACGAAGTAGCAGAATCAATAAACCGATTCAAACAAACAATAAATAAAACATATATCAGTACGGATAGACTTACAGATGCATGTATCATATCAAATTAAATGTTATCTTCAATCATCTGATCTCAATCAATCAAAACACAACAAATCAACTCAGATTCACACCTAATAATCAAACTAAAAACCAGAAGACGTCACTTACGTCCTCCGATGAACAAATTAGGGTATCAGTAGTCAAAAATCGCAAATAAAACAGTTCTCGATGATCAAACAGCCTGAAAACGGAACAAACGAAGTAGCAGAATCAATTAATCGAATCGGATTGGTAACGGATGAAGGATATACACACATATACTAAAAAATCAGTACGAATGGACTTACAGATGCATGTATTGTCCAGAATTGAATGTTATCTGTCTTCTACGGGAAGCAATACTAATAATCAATGAGATGCCCAGAAGTTTTAGAGAGGCGTGTTGCCGCATATGAATATAAATACAAGTATAGATAGATACATAGGTTGTGTATCTATATGTTATCTATGTGTTGAAGAAAGGCATTGTTGTTGTGTTGAAAGATGAAAAGCAATTGATTTGGAACGATAACCAAACAGATTGTACCCTCCGGATTTTGCTAATGACAAGAATAGCAATGGATGAATTTGGTGGAACTGGTGTTGATGCTTACCAAGAAAGAGATGAGAGAAGACATAGTAATGGATGAATTTGGTGGATCTGGAAGAGAGAGAGAGAGAGAGAGAGAGAGAGAGAGAGAAAACGATGAGGTGCAAGAGTAGTAATTATGGTGAAAAGACTTTGGGGTGTTTCAATCGAGTAAGTTGGCTTTAATTCAAAATTCAAAATGAACCGCCATTTACATAAAAGAGCTGTATATGGATGTTGAAAAGTTTGATGCATTGAGTGATTGTACAATATGCTTTAAGGGGTTGTAAATGTTGAAAAAGTGGCAAATGACCATTTATGCCCCTTCGGATATGCTTTTATATATAGTATAGATAGACAAGTTATATAGTTTATGAGGCCAGTAAACATTTAAACACATGTTAATTACATTTATTAGTGTTCATAATTTCGAGTAGTTTTTACTAAATTGTTGAACCATTAATGAAAATTTAAATTTAAATGCATACCAAGAAAATCACAAGAAATTTAGTTCTTGTGTTTATGTTTTTCCTTTAATGCAGTGTACGAATATAGTGTATCCTCACGTGGCCTACCTTTTATATATTTAACTTCATGTACTTGTATTTTATTAAAGTAAATTATTTTTTTGTATATTTTTGAAAGAGTTAATTACTATTTTCGTCCCTGTGGTTTGTCAAAAATCACTATTTCAATCCATTAGTTTAAAAATTGTGATTTCAGTCCCTGTGATTTTACTTTCGTAACCATTTCAGTCCCTGTGGTTTCACTTTCATAACCATTTTAATCCATTTATTTTGTTAGTACAGGGACTGAAATGGTTACGAGGTGAACTGAAATGGTTACGAAAGTGAAACCACAGGGATTGAAATCACAATTTTTAAACTAATGGACTGAAATAGTGATTTTGAGAAAACCATATGGACGAAAACAGTAATTAACTCTTTTTGAAATAAACGGGTAGGAAGCTCGGGTTAAACAAACAAGCTAGACTTCTTGAAAAATTGTGTAGTGCACCCTAGTAATCATTTTTAGAGGGTTTTTGAGCATTTATGGAGGGTGAGGTATAAAGCCCCTAATACCGAACGGTGTGGGGATCGTCCCCCACCGTCGTCGGGTCGTCCCCCTCGTCCCACACCGCCCCCTCCTGGGTCGTCGCGTCGCAAATGTCGGTTTATAGCCGGAAGAGACGAGCCTGCACACCCTTTGTTCTCTCTCTATCCTTCAATTATATATTGGTTTCTCTCTCTCCTTTAATTATATATTGGTTTTTTAATTAAATTGGGTAGTCCTTCACACCCTTGGGTAGTCCCTAAAGGGATGATCCTCCCTTCCTTGTGACGTGGCGCCTACGTGGCGGATAGTCCCAAAGGGACTACCCAACCCACACCCCATGGTCTAAGGGCTTTATCACACCACATCAGTGTCATGTCACATAAGGAGTTTTAAAGCCCATTCCTTTAACTTTCATGGAATAGTTTAAAGCCCCCCTATTAAACAAAATAAAAAAAATAAAGAGAAGAGATTTGATTAATTGAAAAGAATGGGCCTCATCTTCAAAGCCATTTTCTGGCCGTTAGCGTGCTAGCGGACAAGGGGTAGCGCCCCCTTGGTAACATGCAGGGGGAGGGGTAAGGCGCCAATGGGCGTCAAAATTGCTAATCTGGCAGGGTGGCGTGATGCACACCCTGTGGCCTTATAATTTCATTAAATATTTAATGGATTAAGTATTTTATATTATCAAAATTATATTATCAAAAGTGGTTGTGAGTAGATGAGAAAGAAAATGTTAATTTCGTTTGTATATTTTATATTTGAGAGACACCTTTTCACACTCTATAATTTTTTTTATATAATTTGAAAGTGATTGTGAGGTGAGGAGAAAAAAAGGTAATAATAAATGTATAAAACTATTATTTAATTGAAAAAAGAGAAAATTTAATTGTTTATGGTGAAAAGGATGATGAATGCTTTAGATGTTTATTATTATTACTAGCGGTAAGACCCGTGTGCAAACACGAGTCGTTTCTTAGAAAACCATGCATAACACATATTGACAGAGAGTAAAAAAATAATTAGTGCAGATTTACAAAATTGATATAAACTAATGATCAATAGGTTTATTCAACAGCAATTCCATTATGTTGATAGCAAACCACTGTTGTCTATTAACTGTTAAAAACCTCTGTTGCTTTCCAACAGACTTTCCTAAAAACTGTTATCCATTATCTCCAACAGAGCTTGCCAGATGGATAGATAGTAAGTATTAGATGTTAGTCAACCCATGTTAAAAAGGTCAGTCAACAGAAATTACAAATGTTAGTAAACAGATGTTAAGAGAATAATGTTATTAACGAAGAATTTAGTACTCTCGTTAAAAATGAGAGCTGCAAACACGGGTCGTTTCTTAGACAACCATGCATAACACATATTAATAAAACATATAGATACGTGTATTGATATTGTACCAAAACGTGTTATCTATTATAGCTAAAAGACAACTATAAACATAGATTATCGGTTAATATATCAGTTACATACAATTTAACTGTTTACCCAAAAAGACAATATAAACTGTTTATAGACATAGTGTAACAATCCTCAATAAACCGACACCCTTATAAATATTTCCGACACCCTAATATTTTTTAAAATATCCCAATATGTCCCAAAATACATCCCATACGCGAAAACGGGCCTCAAATATATTAAATTGTATTAAAAATAATAAAAAACTGAAAATATTAAGTTGAGGCGGGCCGCGTAAAGGACCCTTAAGCCTTACGCGGGTCGCGTGAACTTAAAAACATGGCGCAGCCTGGTGTGGCCACGTGGCCCAACACACGGCAAGCCTACTCGATGACCCAGCCAAGCTATCGCGTTGACCGGGTTTGACGCGGGCCGCGTAGCCCGTTGTTGTCATTTACGCGGGCCGCGTAAAAACGGAAATCAGGCCCTATGTAAAGGAACCATCGGATCTCAGTCGAAATCGTTCAAAAATCGTTTCTTTCTCTCAAATCTGAATACTAGGCATAATACTCGGGTAGTATACCCCCCTAAATAGCGAAGTTCTGCTCCGTTGTAAGTATTATAACCCCTGGATACGTATTAGATACGCTGCCCGATTGATCTAGGGTTCCGTAACGGCTGTCGTGGTTCTGCCCGACGTAGTCGTTGGAATGCCGTCTCGGGGAGGGTATTACTAATGTTAAAATGGGTTATTATACTAACACACGTGCATTTGTGTATATTATAGATTATCACCAGGAAATGTGAGTTGATCCACTTTTTGTAAACCTTTTGTTAACTGTTTTTACAAAACCTTAAATATTTTTCCATGCGAATAACAGTTATTGAGTATTTATAAGAATACAATTATCATGAGTATGTTGGGGTTTTGTATACAAAATTTGTTACCACCTGCTCAAGGAGTAACATTTCCACAAGTCAGGTCTGACAGTACCATGGATGTTAATTGATATGTCTTGGAAACAAATGTAATTGCGAGATCGCCCTCAATACTGTACACTGGGTTTTACTTAAACTTGATTAAACTGGGATTCACTCACCAGTATTTCCCACTGACAAATGTTTTTAAAACGCGTTTCAGGTAACAAACTGTGAAAGCCAAATAGAAGCCAGCTGGACAGCACTGAAGGCTTGGAAAAGTGGCAATAAAGTTACCTAAAAAGAAATAGATGTTTTTTCTTAAATAAAATAGTATTTATTCCTATGAAAATGTGTGTAATGCAAACTTGCCTTTTATCCCATATGTTTAATACTATGAAAATGTGGTATTTTACTCTGATCAAATATTTCCTAACTACGGTCCTGATGAAAAAAAAATTCCGCTGCCAAATTAGACAATAGGAGATACCACCGAAACTAGCTCGCGGCCGACCGTTCCCGGGGATCCGGGATCGGGGGTTGCGACAGAAGGTGGTATCAGAGCCAAGCCACTGATTCAGCCACAGAAGTGTTCTGCTGACATCAAAAATTCAATCTGTTAGGAAATAAATTACGGGAATACGTGCGTAATTATATTTATTTGTTATGTGTTATTTGACTATTTGTTAGTTTACAGTATGAGCGACCAAGGACCATCTGACGCGTACCGTCAATTGTCTGGTTCGCCTAAAAGCGAAGGCACCTCCTCTTCTCAGCCTGCCCTCTCGGGGTGCTCTGCTGATATGGAAGAATGAATCTTTGTGTTTAAGGCTCAGTCAGAAGAGCCATTTCCTCAGAAAAATAGGGGATGGTTCAGTAGAGGGGCAAACGAGCGTAGAAAGCGTATGAAAAAATTACAAGACCAGAGTGTTCTAGCAGCAGCCAAGAGAGAGACAGATGCCTATGCCCAGGATATGATAAATAGGGGTATAGCCAATATTCACATCCTAGCAACCACTGCAGCTGACCCTAATTTGGAACAAATAATAGCACCCCAACCACAGCCACCAATCCCTAACCAACCGATGGAGATAGAAAACCCTGAAAACCAAGTAGAGATGCATGACTTCAATCCAGAAGAAATCCCTAGGGTACCAGCACCAAACCCCCTAGACCTAAATACGATCCCTGGTGGGATGAAGTTAGGGACTATGTGCAACGCTACCCGATACATGAAGACAAACCTATGCAGAACATAGGAGCCTATCCAGGTATGGACCCTTTAGATCCCTATTACCACGATGAATACATTAGGGAGATCTTAGAAGATCCTTACCAATTCCAGGCACCTACACCCCCATACCAGGAACCCGCACCCCAGATTCCGAACCCAGTCCTAGAAGCTGCACCCCCAATGAGTGCAGAAAACGTACAAGAACTTAGGACATTTGGTGAGGAAATTTTAGAGAGCAGTGAGAAAATGAGACAGGAGGGAGAGCGACTCGTCTGGAAGTACGACGAGCGCAATATGGATTTTTGGATGAATCCATATCCGTGAATGTGAGAATGGAGACGGTAATAGTAATAATAATAATAATAAAATAATAAAATATGTGTGTACGGATGCCTACTATTATTTATTTCAGTTGGTATTGTAATTTTATTTCAGTACTGGTGTGTAATAGATATATAGTAGATGAATAGAGTAAAGTCGCAATGATCGACGCTTTTGGCTAAATTGCGTGTCATGTGATTGACTATATTAACTATTATTTTGTGATATTAATACAGGGTAAATGTTTAAAATTCAGATGGCCGACAAAGGAAATCAAGGAAATCTGAATAACGATAACCAGAGTAACATTAACGTGGTTAATGAGAATCCAAGCATCAATAACAATGGAAACCAAATGGATAATAGTGTCGTTCAACATATAGTGGCACAAGGAATCATAGATGCAATGCCATTTATTATTCAAACGATTCAAGAAGCGAATAATAAAAGTAAACATAGCAGTAAGTGACCAATTGAACCAGAAAACAGCGTGAACAATGGACCAGTACTTCAAGTGCCCATTCCCAAAAGAAGAAGAACCATGCCTTATGGTTTTTCTTACAAAGAATTATGGTCCTGTAAACCAATAGAATTCTCGGGCAATGAAGGACCCATTGCAGCCCTACGCTGGATAGAGAAAACTGAGGCTGTTTTAAAAATAAGCAAGTGTGCTGAAGAAGACAAAATAATGTTTGCTTCTAATATGTTTAAGAACTCAGCCTTAGAATGGTGGAACACTATCCTCCAGTCAAGAGGAAGTGATAGGGTATACAACATGGAATGGGAGGAATTTAAAAATAAGGTAGAAAGGAAATTCTGCCCTCCTAATGAAAAGGAACAGATAGCTAATAAGTTCCTAAACTTAAGAATGACCGGAGTAGATAGTAAGGGTTATACTACCACATTCTTTGAATATGCTAGAATAGTACCAACCCTTGCATCACCTGAACCAGTGTTAATCTCCCGTTACATCTGGGGATTAATCGAAGAAATTAGACATGTAGTCAAGGCAGCTAGACCTCAAACTATAGAAGAAGCTGTAGAACTAGCGAATACCTTGACAGATGAATTAATCCGTACTAGGGAAGAAGATCAGATGAGAAACCTAACCCAAAGACTTACTCAAGAATTCCGTTATGGGAATTACAACCATAGGAATATGGGTTCTACCTCTGCACCATTCTGCAAGGTCTGCAAGAAAAAGCATTCGGGAAAATGCTCCACTCTTTACAATTTTTGCAAAATGCCAGGACACAAGGAAGAAGATTGCAGGAGGAAATCCAGTAATGGACTATGCTACAACTGTGGAGAAAAAGGTCACATCAAGCTGAATTGTCCAAAATTTGCTCCAGCTGGGAACAACAGGAACGCTAAAAATGCTAGAGCATTTGTTCTGACTGCAGATGAAGCCAAGATAATTCCAGATGTGATAGCTGGTACGTTTTTAGTTAATGATGTTTTTGCTGAAGTATTATTTGACTCTGGTGCAAACCAAAGTTTTATTAATACTTCATTTTGCAAACTTTTAAATCAATCATTAACTAAACTACCACAAGAATGTCTAGTAGAGACAGCTAATGGAGAAACAATTAGGATTTCTGAAATCTTGCAGGGAGCAAGAATAGAGTTTTTAAACCAAAAGTTTGTGGCAAACCTTTATCCCATGAATCTGGCAGGATTTGATGCTGTATTAGGAATGGATTGGTTAATAACTAAAAAAGCCAGTATTCTATGTGATCAAAAGTCAATTCAAGTAAATTCACCAAAAGGTGAAAAGATCACAATTAAAGGAGATAAACCATCTAGATCCACAAAATTCATCTCTGTGATGAAAACTGCAAGCTATATAAGAAAATGTTCTATAGTGTATTTGATTTCTATAATCACTAACACTAAAGGAAAGGAACTATAGTAAAAGTCATTCCAGTAGTGTCTCAGTTTGCAGATATCTTTCCAGAAGAATTACCAGGACTACCGCCAGACAGAGAAGTTGAATTCAGAATCCATCTGCTACCAGGAACAGCACCAATTACCAAAGCACCCTACCGTTTGGCACCCGCAGAAATGCAGGAACTAAAGAAACAATTAGATGAATTGTTGAAAAAAGGATTTATACAACCAAGCTCATCACCATGGGGAGCAACAATATTATTCGTTAAAAAGAAGGACGGATCAATGCGTATGTGCATTGATTACCGTGAATTGAACAAAGTCATGATTAAGAATCGGTACCCATTACCGAGAATCGATGATCTGTTCGATCAACTGCAAGGAGCTCGATTTTTCTCAAAAATCGATTTAAGGTCAGGATATCATCAATTAAAGGTACAGGAAGAGGACATTCCTAAAACCGCATTCAGAACAAGGTATGGCCATTATGAATTTACTGTCATGCCATTTGGTTTAACCAATGCCCCAGCCGCATTTATGGACATGATGAACCGAATATGTAAGCCATATTTGGATAAATTCATAATTGTCTTTATAGATGATATTCTAATTTACTCTAAGAGTAAAGAGGAACATGCAAAGCATTTGCACGCACTTCTAAGTTTATTAAGAAGGGAAAAGCTTTATGCTAAATTTTCAAAGTGTGAGTTTTGGTTAGAATAAGTACAGTTTCTCGGACACTTAGTGAACCATGAAGGAATTCATGTGGATCCCACAAAGATCAAGGCGATTATCAAATGGAAAACCCCTGAGTCACTAACTGAGGTTAGAAATTTCTTAGGATTGGCCGGTTATTATAGGAGATTTATTCGAGATTTTTCTAGAATAGCCATTCCTTTAACTAAGTTAACCTGTAAATCCATTAAATTTGAATGGGGACCAAAACAAGAAGAAGCATTTAGAATTCTTAAGCAAAGATTAACCCATACACCCATACTAGCGTTACCAGAAGGAACTGAAGACTTTGTAGTCTATTGTGACGCTTCTAAGTTAGGTTATGGATGTGTGTTGATGCAACGCCAAAAGGTTATAGCTTATGCGTCTAGACAACTTAAGAATCATGAAGAGAATTATTCAACCCATGATCTAGAGTTAGGAGCTATAATTTTTGCCCTTAAGATTTGGAGACATTATCTTTATGGTAGTAAGTTTACTATATTCACAGATCATAAAAGTTTAAGGTATGTTTTCGGGCAAAAAGAATTGAATATGAGACAAAGACATTGGATGGAATTACTTAGTGATTATGATTATGATATCCAGTATCATGAAGGCAAGGCAAATGTAGTAGCAGATGCTTTAAGCCGAAAGTATCATGAAAAGCCAAAAAGGGTATGTTCTCTTAAAATAAATCTGCAAGTAGATTTAAAAGATCAGATAAGAAAAGCACAAGAATCAGTAATCAAAGATGATACTGAAAAGTTAAAAGGTATGCTAAAAGAATTAGAACAAGGAATAGATGGAATGCAGAGATTCCATAAAAAGAGAATGTGGATACCTAAATTAGGAAACCTACGTCATCGTATATTAGAAGAAGCCCATAAGTCTAAGTATACGATGCATCCAGGAAGTGATAAAATGTACCAGGATTTAAGAAAAAAATTCTGGTGGATAGGAATGAAGAAGGACATAGCAGCCTATGTTTCTAAATGTTTAACTTGTTCACAAGTTAAAGCTGAACACCAGAAACCCTCAGGTCTGTTGCAACAGTTAGAAATGCCAGTATGGAAATGGGAATTGATAACAATGGATTTTGTTACCAAATTACCCGAAACAAAGAAAGGAAATGATACAATCTAGGTGATTGTAGATAGGCTAACTAAGTCAACTCATTTCCTACCAATTAAAGAAACTTTCAGTATGGAACAGTTAGCTAAATTATATGTAAATGAAATAGTTTCTTTACATGGAATACCTTTATCAATTATTTCTGATAGAGATAGCCGTTTTACCTCTCATTTTTGGTCAAGTTTCCAAAAGGCAATGGGAACTAAGTTAAATCTAAGCACAACTTACCATCCTCAAATGG
The DNA here is from genome assembly GCA_030545235.1 of Helianthus tuberosus. Taxonomy (NCBI): domain Eukaryota; kingdom Viridiplantae; phylum Streptophyta; class Magnoliopsida; order Asterales; family Asteraceae; genus Helianthus; species Helianthus tuberosus. The sequence continues at coordinate 53,438 of JARYGA010038442.1, forward strand.
ACGGACAAAGCAAAAGAATAATTCAGACAATGGAATACATGCTTAGAGCTTGTGTAATTGATTTCGGAGGTAATTGGGACGATCACTTACCTTTAATAGAATTTTCTGTCACACCCTGGCTTTGCGGAAGCGTGGTTAATTTTTGGTGTGACTTCTTAATACCATAGCTTAATCATAACAAGCTATATGAGTTAAAAACCATGCAAGTCATCCATTAAGTTTTGAAAACAAAATACAGTACCATTGTTTTAACCAACAACCATAACCTTGTTTAACAACATTACAAACTAAAACATAACATAAACGTGGTTTAAGGACTGTGTCTTGTCCAGGAAAGAGACACATCCCCTAAACCCTGATGACTTCATGACAAGTGCAGCGGAAAACGTTCCATACCGTGCCAGATCCGTTTAATTTCCTGAAATACATGTGAGTTGAAAAATCAACAATAATGTTGAGCGAGTTCATGTGCAAGTGAGTAAGTAAAAACACTTGTAAGTATAAAAGTTTCCTGGTATGTAGCAGTGTAAGAGGACTTGTGATCACCAATGGTTTGCAAGGCCATTAGCATGTCGTGAAATGCAAGTAGGAAGACACAACCCTAGCCGATTTTGCGTTGGGTACCAAGTCACTCCGGGTCCGTTCTGTTAGTCCTCATTGAGGCCTGTTCTGTTGGGCCGGGAGCTGGGCTCGCTACACCCAAATAGATCTACCGCTCGAGTCCCTCGGTGTTCTAACTACCCATTCACATGATCTAAACCTCCTTACGTAATTCATACCGTGTATAAAGTACTTGTAAACAAAGTAACATGTATTTCACCCCCGCAGTTAAGTAAACTGAAAAACAGTTAGAGAAAAGGGGGACATGAACTCACAGTGAATGCGCGTCTCTACCAAGTGTCTCCAATACAGTAAGCTGTGCAACGACCTACAAGTGCTAATTCTATTAGACGGACGGCCGTGCCTTAGCTTTATAGTTTATGTCTTTGGGAAATAGTTAGACAACTATTTCGTGTTTATGTTTCGTATACACTTGGTAGTTATACTTCTTCCCAAGGATGGGGGATACAATACATGTGCGTAAGTTACGTTTTATCAATCGTGTGGTAATGTAATTACCGGTGTAACTTATATGTTTGTGGAAGCGTTTGTAAAGTTTTGGAATCATTAACGCTTGTAAATATTATTTTTACTCTAAAATAATATTTATGTATTTTCACAAAATAATCATAAACAGTGTTGTGACAAATATACTTATCACGTTATTCTTTGTGAAAATCCCACCTCCGAATATTTAGTAAAATATAGTGCTGGCGAAATTTATGTTTCGAAAGTATGTTCAAAAATAGTTCTAACACTTGTTGTGTAAAAAGTCTAAGTGTTAGGTTTTTAGGAAAATTTCGCCAGAGTTTCCTCTGTAACTGGAGGTGGCCACGCTTTCAAGCGTATCATTTTCTTTTAACAAATCAATTCAACAATCCTCTTTATTCAATCAAACAATTTCCGACACAACAAACTAGTCGACAAGTATGTAAATTTGTACAATCGCATGAACTTGTAGTTTTTCCGAATCTATAGTGTAAATCCCCTTATTTCTTGTAGATCTTTATATAAAGTATCTTTAATCTTGTAAAAACCTTGTGACTAGCGAAAATCCGTCTTTACAACTTCTAGTCATTTTTCCCAAAAATAGTTATTTGTCGGATCTCTTCATTTCACAAGTGTCTACACACTTGTGGTTTATAAAATCATATTTATTAGTGTAAGATCCATCTTTAGAAAAACATGATTTCTTTAAAGTGTGGTCTTTCAAAAATACCACTTGCGGATACGTAGATCCGCTAGTTTTAAACACCATTTTACCGGTTAAATCACTTTTACACAAGTAAAATATTTTCTCACAAGTTCATGCTCTAAATGTGGTAGTGTTTCACCTTTAACCCTTGTATCTTTCAAAAACAAGTTTATGTGATGATACATGATTTTACAAAGTCGGGTTAAACGAAGATCCGAGCTACCACATCATAGATCGGGTCTAGATAAACACAAATTTCAAGTCCTACGACTTTTACACAAGTTATATGTCTTTATCCACCATTTTTATGATTTTACTAGACTTTAAAGTTTCAAAACGCATGTTTACGATATTTAACCGACGAAAGTTCTTTTAACCACTTTAGACATGCTTAAATATGAGTTTTAAACAATATACCTCTAGCTCGGGGCTAGGGAAGAATCGGGATGAAAATCGCGTGGATAAAAGCTAACGGTTGAGGTCCTTCGTGTTCCGCTTGCACCAAAGCTCCTAATACGCGGCCTTGGATGTATGTATGATCTTGGAATGATGAAGACAAGAACCGAAAATGGTGGGTAAGGGAGTGGGGTGTTCGGCCGTGAGTGGGTGAGGGAGAGAGAGAGCTTGTTTGAGTGGTGATTATGTGAATGATGAACATGAGATTGGTGATTATCTTATAGGCAACAATTAGGAGTATTACCCAAAGGTTTTTATGTCATGAAGATATTAAGCATAAACAATTAAAATAATCAAGTGGTGTACCCTTGTGTCTCCCATGGTTAGGGCCGATCACAATGGGGGGGGTATGTCTAGTTCGATCTTAACTAGTTTAGTTAGGAGTTTAGTTATGTTAATTCGGTTAGTTAAGTGTTAAACTCCGTTAGTAAAGTATAGCGTATTATGACGGGTGTTAGGGTAATCAGGGACCCTAACTGGCTCAGAAAAATATAAATAGTGAAAATAGTAATATTTTCATGTTCCGGGTAAAGTCCGGGTGTCCGGTTGGATAGTAATCCGTTAAAGTCTTTTGTAACGCTTTAAAGTGTCGTTATTACATTTTTAGTGACACAATTTGTTTTCCCGACACTTTAGAAAGTGTCTAGTGTTATTTTCTCATGTTCTGGCACTTTACTAGTCAGCTAGAAGCTGGTTTATTTATTAAAGTGCTGTGTTTGGTACTTAAAGTACGTTTTAGGCACATCCGAATCAGTGTATCTTATTCCTAGAGACGCGGTACCACAACCCTTATATCCTACACTCACTACCAGTGTAGCCAAAATATTTGAGGCTCTTAACAGGCCTTAGAGGCAGTGTCTGCCTGATGCTGGTTATATCAGCATGTTCACTGTGTATCCGTTAGTGCTACTGTGCTTTTTGTGCATCATGTTTGTCACTAGGGTTCAACATGTAATTAATGTAGTGACAGCATATAAAGTATGATGCAAGTAAGTGCATGTATCAGTATGCAGGTAGCAGTTTATCAGCTAGTTTGAATCAAGCACAGTAATTAAGCAGTAATTAATCGGTAATTAAGTTGTACGGATACCTGGTTTAGTGTGGGTTGTCACATTCTCCCCCCGTTAAATAAATTTCGTCCCGAAATTTAAGTCCTGCTTGTAGATGCAGAGTTCTTAGGAAATAAGTGGGGGTATTTCTCTTTTATCCGGTCCTCACGTTCCCAGGTAAATTCAGGACCATGTCTGGCATTCCAACGAACTTTGACGAGTTTGACACTGCTCCGGCGGGTCTTGTTAACTTTCCAATCCGTGACCTCAACAGGTTCTTCAACGAAGTGGAGCGTGTCGTCAATATGAATCTCGTCGATGGGAATGGCAACGTCAACTTGAGTTGGACTTTTCTTTAGATTGGATACATGAAATGTATCGTGAACACCATTCAGTTCAGCAGGTAGGTCCAACTTGTATGCTACAGTTCCAATTCTTTCCAGAATTCTGAAAGGACCAATGTAGCGCGTATTTAACTTCCCACGCTTCCCAAAGCGCGCCACCCCCTTCCAGGGTGAAACTTTCAATAACACCATCTCTCCGACTTGGAAGTCCACATGCTTCCGGTTTGGATCCGCGTAGGCCTTTTGTCTGTGGCGAGCGGCTTCGATGCGTTTAAGTATTTGCGCAATCTTGTCTGTCGTCTCTTGGACGATCTCGGGACCAGCAAGCTGCCTATCACCGGCGTCAGACCAGCATAGTGGTGATCGGCACTTGCGTCCGTATAGGGCCTCAAATGGCGCGACACCAATGCTGGTGTGGTAGCTGTTGTTGTATGAAAATTCGACCAACGGTAAATGTTTATCCCAGCTACCTCCCAAATCCACAACACATGCCCTCAGCATGTCTTCCAACGTTTGTATCGTTCGCTCGCTCTGGCCGTCTGTTTGCGGATGGAACGCAGTGCTCAGATTCAATTGTGAGCCAAAAGATTCTTGGAAAGATTGCCATATTCTTGATACAAACCTTCCATCTCTATCAGAGATGATCGAGAGTGGTACTCCATGACGTGCTACGATCTCTCTCAAGTAAATTTCCGCAAGTTTACTAGTACTGTCTTTCTCCTTGATTGGCAGAAAGTGTGCGGATTTTGTTAGGCGGTCAACAATCACCCAAATCATATCATGGCCTCTTGGCGTTCTTGGCAGTTTTGTAACAAAATCCATTGAGATTTGTTCCCATTTCCACTTGGGAATCTCAGGTTGTTGCAGAAGTCCCGAAGGCTTCTGGTACTCTGCCTTGACCTTAGCGCACGTTAAACATTTGCTCACGTAAATAGCAACGTCGCCTTTCATCCTAGGCCACCAATAGTAATTTTTGAGATCCTGGTACATCTTATCCGATCCAGGGTGGATAGAGTACCGTGACTTGTGCGCTTCGTTGAAAATAACTTCCCTTAATCCACCAAACAGAGGAACCCAAATCCTTTTCTCAAAACATAACGTCCCTTCCTCGTTTGGTACCAAAAGCTTCTCCATTCCACGGAGATATTCTTCCTCAAGGTTTCCCTCCTTGAGAGCTTCCTTTTGTGCAGCACGAACGCGTAAGGAAAGATCGGTTCGTATGATCATTTCCAAAGCCCTAACCCTTATGGGCTTGATTCTTTCTTTACGACTTAGGGCATCGGCGACTACATTCGCCTTCCCTGGATGATATTTTATCTCGCAGTCGTAGTCGTTTAACAATTCAACCCATCGTCTTTGCCTCATATTTAACTCCTTCTGGTTAAATATATGTTGTAGGCTTTTGTGATCTGTGAAGATTGTGCACTTCGTACCATACAGGTAGTGTCTCCAGATCTTTAAAGCGAAAACCACTGCGCCAAGCTCTAAATCGTGTGTGGTATAGTTCTTTTCGTGCACTTTCAGTTGGCGTGATGCGTAAGCAATGACCTTTTGGCGTTGCATCAACACACAACCCAATCCCTGACGCGATGCGTCGCAGTATACCACAAAATCGTCGGTACCTTCCGGTAGAGCTAAGATTGGCGCGTTGCAGAGCTTATCTTTCAATATCTGAAACGCTTCGTCCTGTTTGATTCCCCAATCAAACGTCTTATCCTTCTGGGTCAGGAGCGTCAACGGTTGAGCGATTTTCGAGAAATCCTCGATGAACCTTCTATAGTAGCCAGCCAAACCCAAGAATTGTCGAATCTCGGTTGGCGTTGTAGGCGTTTCCCAATTCTTGATTGCCTCGATCTTTGTGGGATCAACATGAATTCCATCCCCATTAACCACATGTCCAAGAAACTGGACTTCGCGTAGCCAAAACTCGCACTTAGAGAGTTTGGCGTACAGCTGTTCCTTCTTTAGCAGCTCCAATATGGTTCTAAGATGTTGTTCGTGCTCAGCCTTCGTCTTTGAGTAAATCAGGATGTCGTCGATGAATACAATCACGAACTTGTCTAAGTATGGCTTGCAAACCCTATTCATTAGATCCATGAATACCGCAGGCGCGTTTGTCAAACCAAATGGCATAACGAGGAACTCGTAGTGTCCATAACGAGTTCGGAAGGCTGTTTTCGGGATACTTTCCTCCTGTATCCTTAGTTGATGGTATCCAGATCGAAGATCGATCTTAGAGTAACAGCTTGAGCCTTGAAGTTGATCGAACAGATCGTCGATTCTTGGCAGAGGATACCTGTTCTTGATCGTCAGCTTGTTCAATTCTCTGTAGTCAATACACATGCGGAAACTTCCGTCCTTCTTCTTGACAAACAAGACCGGGGCTCCCCAAGGCGAGAAGCTTGGTCGGATAAAACCTTTGTCTAACAACTCTTGAAGTTGTGTCGACAATTCCTGCATCTCAGACGGAGCAAGTCTGTATGGTGCCTTAGCCACAGGCGCTGCGCCTGGAACTAAGTCGATGTGAAACTCCACCTGCCTCTGAGGTGGCAGTCCAGGTAAGTCTTCTGGGAAGACTTCTGGATATTCCCTTACGACAGGGATGTCTTCGATTCTTGGTTCGGCAGCCTTCTTATCCACGATGTGTGCCAGAAAAGCAACACATCCTTTCTGTAAACACTTCCTTGCCTTCAAGCAGCTGATAAATCTTAGCGGTGTGTCACGCTTCTCTCCGTGAACCACAATTGTTTCACCATCATCAGTTGGGATACGAACAACTTTCTCGTGGCATACTATCTCAGCCTTGTTTCCGGATAACCAATCCATTCCTACCACCACGTCGAAGCTTCCCAATTGGACTGGTAGTAGATCCAAAGTAAACTCACGTTCTCCCAATTCTATCACACAGCCTCTGATTACTTCGTCGGCTTCAACTAACTTTCCATTAGCTAATTCGATCGAGTAGGGAATGTCTAACTTATTTGCAGCTAACCCAAGCATATTCTTAAATTCTAATGATACGAAGCTATAATCGGCACCAGTATCAAACAGAACAGATGCATAGCGTTGATTTATAGGGAACGTACCAGTAACAACATTTGGATCTTGGCGTGCCTCCCTAGCTTCGAGTTGGAACACTCTACCACGGGCTTGGTTCAATCCCGGGCAATCCTTCTTGAAGTGCCCAACGTCACCGCAATGAAAACATCCTAATCTTTTTCCACTTCCTGCACCATCCCCAACTGGCGGGTTGTTTTGATTGGCAGTTCCGGCTTGATTTGCATTGTAGCCTCGATTATTCCCTTGTGGACGATTTCCCAAACCACCACGATTATCGTTTCGATTCATATATCCTCCCTGGCCTCCCCGGCCGGCAGGGACCCAACAAGTATCCTTCGAGTGACCACGTTTCCCACAAGCTTCACACACTTTTAACCCACAATGGCCAGAATGGTGACGCTAGCAGGCACTACACTTAGGCAGAGTGCCCATATATCCTCTTCCTCTCCTTCCACTGCCAGCTGCTCCCTGAGCTGGCGTGCTTGGTGCTCCTCTCTTACCATCACCACTAACACTTTGTTTGAAGTTCGAAAACTTTCTTTTGTTACTTCCAGACGGCTCAACATGAGTCTCTTTCTCCTTTGCCTTAACATCACCAAACTTGTTCAGACGAATCGCCTCCTCGGTGAGAGCCACGCTCAAATCGATGGCTTCAGTGATTGTCGCTGGTTTGGAGGAGGTTACCATGCTTATTATTTGGGGAGCCAAACCCCAAATGAAGCGCTCGATTCGCTTATATTCAGGCGTAACCATGTAAGGAACCACTTGAGATAAGTCGTGAAACCTCTGGACGTATTCTGCAACCTTTGGTCCATCCATCTTTAGGTGCCAAAATTCAGTCTCCAACCTTTGAATTTCTGCGCGTGAACAGTACTTTTTGCGCATCAGTTCTTTCAATTCGGCCCAAGTCAGGGCGTAGGCGGCAGCTTCGCCTAGTGTTTGTACTTGTAGGTTCCACCAGGATAGGGCTCCATCTAGTAACAGCCCTGAAATGTATGTGACTTGCTGATCCTCTGCACACTTGCTCATGCGTAAAACAGAATCGGTTTTCTCAGCCCAGCGGGTAAAGGCAACTGCACCTCCTGTGCCATTGAAGTTAACTGGTTTGCAGTCTAAGAACTGCTTGTAGGTGCATCCGTGAGGTGGATTGTTATTGCCTTGGTTAACACTTCCGCTCCCTCCTGGCTGAGATGCTGCGTACTGTGCTATGGCAGCTGCAATGACTTGCTGTAGCTCTGCCTCGTTAGTAGGCATTGGTGTTGGGCGTTTTGGCGGCATCTTCTAAAAGATGGTTTAAGTTGGTTAGGCCATAGAAGGCTCCGATGTAAATCAGTTCGTAATATAGTGTACGTATATAACGGTAGTAATAGTATAATCACATAACATCTCATGTTATCACACATCACAAATATCAATCACACAACATCCCATGTCATAAAATATAAACAAGTAATCAAGCGAATCCAAATATGGTGAGAAAACTGCGATTACCATATAGATGAGACCACATCGTAAGTGTATACATACAATCATCAATCACTAGGGGCTACATCACCCCTGTCAAAAACTACATCAGTATCAATACAACATCAAGTACATAACAAAAGTCAAGTCATAACGTAGTCTCCCCAAAATGCTGTGCAATCAAAAAGCAATCGCCGCCTTCTCACCTCGCCTACCCTAGTGGCACCGATGAGCTCTAAGCAGATGGTGGTGGAGGAGGGGGAAAATGGGTATAAAACAAACGGCGCAACTGTAACCAGTCCGCCTCCATCGCCTGCTGTGTACGAATAATGGAAGCAATCTGCTGCTCCAAAGTAGTAAGACGAGCAGCATAGTCAGGGGGTAATGGTCGTGATGGCTGCAACGGAGAGGGTACCCGGCCATGGCACTGACATGGCTGCAGATGGGCTCTCTCCAACTCCTGTAGTCGCTGCTCATGCGACTCATGCTGGTATACAAAGGACATCAATACATCCTCAATGGTGTGGCCCACATGGAACCTGTGGTATGGATCAGTGGGTGGCATAGGGGAAAACGGTGCCCACAGCAGTGGCTCACGTGTGGGGTCAAAGGGTGCCATACCAAAAGGAGCAGTAGTAGGTGGAACAAACGGCATCTGAGGCATGAAAGGCATGGGCATCGGTACATGCCCTGATGGGTGGGCTGAAGAGCCCTCTCCAGGCCCCGCTGGAGGTATGTACGTAGGAACCTGAAACGAAAAGTCAACGTGTGGTGCAACAGAAATCTGTGGAGGAAATGGGGGAACGTCCTCGTCTGCCGGTATCCAGCCATGCTGGGCAGACTCATCCGGGGGATCCATATGTGCCGCGAACGGTGCATGTCCGGGCTCTAGGGGAACGGGATCAAATATGGGAGCAACAACAGGGCGAACGGGTGCCAAGTGCTCGAAAGGGGGGTCAACTGGTACAGCAACAATGGGTAAAGGACCGATGGGATCAACAGGAACATCTATGTGGTGATCATCAGCAATGGGCTCAAAAGGTACATCAGCATGCGCAGGGTCATGCTCTGGTAAGGGATCAAGAGCGGCAGCCTGCTCCGGAGCAATGGCAGGCTCAAAGTCATCAAACGCCATGTCAAAATCAGGATCAATCGGATCAAAAGGGTCAATAGGATCTGCTGGATCCTCCATCAACTCGTCCATCGGGACAAACTCTAAATCACGGTCAGGATCAAATCCCGGGGGAAACACAGGATCTGACTCCCCCTCGTCGTCATGGTCAAAAGCAAATCCGGGTATAGGAGCAACAGAAATAGCCTGGTCAGAATCGGACCCATGGGAGAAGTGCTGCGCACTATGAGCATGTGTGGGTACAGAAGCCACAGACTCAAAGGAGTCCGCGACTGGGGAATGTGCAGGTGACTCCGCAGCCGGAGCATCTGCGATCAGTAAGGGAGCAACAGCAGGTAGGGCCTCGCCCTGAGCATCCTCCAAAGACTCCGCAGCCGGAGCATCTGCGATCAGCCGGAGAATCTGGCAGGATTTGATGCTGTATTAGGAATGGATTGGTTAATAACTAAAAAAGCCAGTATTCTATGTGATCAAAAGTCAATTCAAGTAAATTCACCAAAAGGTGAAAAGATCACAATTAAAGGAGATAAACCATCTAGATCCACAAAATTCATCTCTGTGATGAAAACTGCAAGCTATATAAGAAAATGTTCTATAGTGTATTTGATTTCTATAATCACTAACACTAAAGGAAAGGAACTATAGTAAAAGACATTCCAGTAGTGTCTCAGTTTGCAGATATCTTTCCAGAAGAATTACCAGGACTACCGCCAGACAGAGAAGTTGAATTCAGAATCCATCTGCTACCAGGAACAGCACCAATTACCAAAGCACCCTACCGTTTGGCACCCGCAGAAATGCAGGAACTAAAGAAACAATTAGATGAATTGTTGAAAAAAGGATTTATACAACCAAGCTCATCACCATGGGGAGCAACAATATTATTCGTTAAAAAGAAGGACGGATCAATGCGTATGTGCATTGATTACCGTGAATTGAACAAAGTCATGATTAAGAATCGGTACCCATTACCGAGAATCGATGATCTGTTCGATCAACTGCAAGGAGCTCGATTTTTCTCAAAAATCGATTTAAGGTCAGGATATCATCAATTAAAGGTACAGGAAGAGGACATTCCTAAAACCGCATTCAGAACAAGGTATGGCCATTATGAATTTACTGTCATGCCATTTGGTTTAACCAATGCCCCAGCCGCATTTATGGACATGATGAACCGAATATGTAAGCCATATTTGGATAAATTCATAATTGTCTTTATAGATGATATTCTAATTTACTCTAAGAGTAAAGAGGAACATGCAAAGCATTTGCACGCACTTCTAAGTTTATTAAGAAGGGAAAAGCTTTATGCTAAATTTTCAAAGTGTGAGTTTTGGTTAGAATAAGTACAGTTTCTCGGACACTTAGTGAACCATGAAGGAATTCATGTGGATCCCACAAAGATCAAGGCGATTATCAAATGGAAAACCCCTGAGTCACTAACTGAGGTTAGAAATTTCTTAGGATTGGCCGGTTATTATACGAGATTTATTCGAGATTTTTCTAGAATAGCCATTCCTTTAACTAAGTTAACCTGTAAATCCATTAAATTTGAATGGGGACCAAAACAAGAAGAAGCATTTAGAATTCTTAAGCAAAGATTAACCCATACACCCATACTAGCGTTACCAGAAGGAACTGAAGACTTTGTAGTCTATTGTGACGCTTCTAAGTTAGGTTATGGATGTGTGTTGATGCAACGCCAAAAGGTTATAGCTTATGCGTCTAGACAACTTAAGAATCATGAAGAGAATTATTCAACCCATGATCTAGAGTTAGGAGCTATAATTTTTGCCCTTAAGATTTGGAGACATTATCTTTATGGTAGTAAGTTTACTATATTCACAGATCATAAAAGTTTAAGGTATGTTTTCGGGCAAAAAGAATTGAATATGAGACAAAGACATTGGATGGAATTACTTAGTGATTATGATTATGATATCCAGTATCATGAAGGCAAGGCAAATGTAGTAGCAGATGCTTTAAGCCGAAAGTATCATGAAAAGCCAAAAAGGGTATGTTCTCTTAAAATAAATCTGCAAGTAGATTTAAAAGATCAGATAAGAAAAGCACAAGAATCAGTAATCAAAGATGATACTGAAAAGTTAAAAGGTATGCTAAAAGAATTAGAACAAGGAACAGATGGAATGCAGAGATTCCATAAAAAGAGAATGTGGATACCTAAATTAGGAAACCTACGTCATCGTATATTAGAAGAAGCCCATAAGTCTAAGTATACGATGCATCCAGGAAGTGATAAAATGTACCAGGATTTAAGAAAAAAATTCTGGTGGATAGGAATGAAGAAGGACATAGCAGCCTATGTTTCTAAATGTTTAACTTGTTCACAAGTTAAAGCTGAACACCAGAAACCCTCAGGTCTGTTGCAACAGTTAGAAATGCCAGTATGGAAATGGGAATTGATAACAATGGATTTTGTTACCAAATTACCCGAAACAAAGAAAGGAAATGATACAATCTAGGTGATTGTAGATAGGCTAACTAAGTCAACTCATTTCCTACCAATTAAAGAAACTTTCAGTATGGAACAGTTAGCTAAATTATATGTAAATGAAATAGTTTCTTTACATGGAATACCTTTATCAATTATTTCTGATAGAGATAGCCGTTTTACCTCTCATTTTTGGTCAAGTTTCCAAAAGGCAATGGGAACTAAGTTAAATCTAAGCACAACTTACCATCCTCAAATGGACGGACAAAGCAAAAGAATAATTCAGACAATGGAATACATGCTTAGAGCTTGTGTAATTGATTTCGGAGGTAATTGGGACGATCACTTACCTTTAATAGAATTTTCTGTCACACCCTGGCTTTGCGGAAGCGTGGTTAATTTTTGGTGTGACTTCTTAATACCATAGCTTAATCATAACAAGCTATATGAGTTAAAAACCATGCAAGTCATCCATTAAGTTTTGAAAACAAAATACAGTACCATTGTTTTAACCAACAACCATAACCTTGTTTAACAACATTACAAACTAAAACATAACATAAACGTGGTTTAAGGACTGTGTCTTGTCCAGGAAAGAGACACATCCCCTAAACCCTGATGACTTCATGACAAGTGCAGCGGAAAACGTTCCATACCGTGCCAGATCCGTTTAATTTCCTGAAATACATGTGAGTTGAAAAATCAACAATAATGTTGAGCGAGTTCATGTGCAAGTGAGTAAGTAAAAACACTTGTAAGTATAAAAGTTTCCTGGTATGTAGCAGTGTAAGAGGACTTGTGATCACCAATGGTTTGCAAGGCCATTAGCATGTCGTGAAATGCAAGTAGGAAGACACAACCCTAGCCGATTTTGCGTTGGGTACCAAGTCACTCCGGGTCCGTTCTGTTAGTCCTCATTGAGGCCTGTTCTGTTGGGCCGGGAGCTGGGCTCGCTACACCCAAATAGATCTACCGCTCGAGTCCCTCGGTGTTCTAACTACCCATTCACATGATCTAAACCTCCTTACGTAATTCATACCGTGTATAAAGTACTTGTAAACAAAGTAACATGTATTTCACCCCCGCAGTTAAGTAAACTGAAAAACAGTTAGAGAAAAGGGGGACATGAACTCACAGTGAATGCGCGTCTCTACCAAGTGTCTCCAATACAGTAAGCTGTGCAACGACCTACAAGTGCTAATTCTATTAGACGGACGGCCGTGCCTTAGCTTTATAGTTTATGTCTTTGGGAAATAGTTAGACAACTATTTCGTGTTTATGTTTCGTATACACTTGGTAGTTATACTTCTTCCCAAGGATGGGGGATACAATACATGTGCGTAAGTTACGTTTTATCAATCGTGTGGTAATGTAATTACCGGTGTAACTTATATGTTTGTGGAAGCGTTTGTAAAGTTTTGGAATCATTAACGCTTGTAAATATTATTTTTACTCTAAAATAATATTTATGTATTTTCACAAAATAATCATAAACAGTGTTGTGACAAATATACTTATCACGTTATTCTTTGTGAAAATCCCACCTCCGAATATTTAGTAAAATATAGTGCTGGCGAAATTTATGTTTCGAAAGTATGTTCAAAAATAGTTCTAACACTTGTTGTGTAAAAAGTCTAAGTGTTAGGTTTTTAGGAAAATTTCGCCAGAGTTTCCTCTGTAACTGGAGGTGGCCACGCTTTCAAGCGTATCATTTTCTTTTAACAAATCAATTCAACAATCCTCTTTATTCAATCAAACAATTTCCGACACAACAAACTAGTCGACAAGTATGTAAATTTGTACAATCGCATGAACTTGTAGTTTTTCCGAATCTATAGTGTAAATCCCCTTATTTCTTGTAGATCTTTATATAAAGTATCTTTAATCTTGTAAAAACCTTGTGACTAGCGAAAATCCGTCTTTACAACTTCTAGTCATTTTTCCCAAAAATAGTTATTTGTCGGATCTCTTCATTTCACAAGTGTCTACACACTTGTGGTTTATAAAATCATATTTATTAGTGTAAGATCCATCTTTAGAAAAACATGATTTCTTTAAAGTGTGGTCTTTCAAAAATACCACTTGCGGATACGTAGATCCGCTAGTTTTAAACACCATTTTACCGGTTAAATCACTTTTACACAAGTAAAATATTTTCTCACAAGTTCATGCTCTAAATGTGGTAGTGTTTCACCTTTAACCCTTGTATCTTTCAAAAACAAGTTTATGTGATGATACATGATTTTACAAAGTCGGGTTAAACGAAGATCCGAGCTACCACATCATAGATCGGGTCTAGATAAACACAAATTTCAAGTCCTACGACTTTTACACAAGTTATATGTCTTTATCCACCATTTTTATGATTTTACTAGACTTTAAAGTTTCAAAACGCATGTTTACGATATTTAACCGACGAAAGTTCTTTTAACCACTTTAGACATGCTTAAATATGAGTTTTAAACAATATACCTCTAGCTCGGGGCTAGGGAAGAATCGGGATGAAAATCGCGTGGATAAAAGCTAACGGTTGAGGTCCTTCGTGTTCCGCTTGCACCAAAGCTCCTAATACGCGGCCTTGGATGTATGTATGATCTTGGAATGATGAAGACAAGAACCGAAAATGGTGGGTAAGGGAGTGGGGTGTTCGGCCGTGAGTGGGTGAGGGAGAGAGAGAGCTTGTTTGAGTGGTGATTATGTGAATGATGAACATGAGATTGGTGATTATCTTATAGGCAACAATTAGGAGTATTACCCAAAGGTTTTTATGTCATGAAGATATTAAGCATAAACAATTAAAATAATCAAGTGGTGTACCCTTGTGTCTCCCATGGTTAGGGCCGATCACAATGGGGGGGGTATGTCTAGTTCGATCTTAACTAGTTTAGTTAGGAGTTTAGTTATGTTAATTCGGTTAGTTAAGTGTTAAACTCCGTTAGTAAAGTATAGCGTATTATGACGGGTGTTAGGGTAATCAGGGACCCTAACTGGCTCAGAAAAATATAAATAGTGAAAATAGTAATATTTTCATGTTCCGGGTAAAGTCCGGGTGTCCGGTTGGATAGTAATCCGTTAAAGTCTTTTGTAACGCTTTAAAGTGTCGTTATTACATTTTTAGTGACACAATTTGTTTTCCCGACACTTTAGAAAGTGTCTAGTGTTATTTTCTCATGTTCTGGCACTTTACTAGTCAGCTAGAAGCTGGTTTATTTATTAAAGTGCTGTGTTTGGTACTTAAAGTACGTTTTAGGCACATCCGAATCAGTGTATCTTATTCCTAGAGACGCGGTACCACAACCCTTATATCCTACACTCACTACCAGTGTAGCCAAAATATTTGAGGCTCTTAACAGGCCTTAGAGGCAGTGTCTGCCTGATGCTGGTTATATCAGCATGTTCACTGTGTATCCGTTAGTGCTACTGTGCTTTTTGTGCATCATGTTTGTCACTAGGGTTCAACATGTAATTAATGTAGTGACAGCATATAAAGTATGATGCAAGTAAGTGCATGTATCAGTATGCAGGTAGCAGTTTATCAGCTAGTTTGAATCAAGCACAGTAATTAAGCAGTAATTAATCGGTAATTAAGTTGTACGGATACCTGGTTTAGTGTGGGTTGTCACATTTTCTTACAATAATAGTTATCACACAAGTATCAATGCTGCACCATTCGAAGCACTTTATGGACGAAAGTGCCGAACCCCAGTCTGTTGGGCAGAAATTGGGGAAAAGCAACTATCTGGACCTAAAATAGTGCAAGAAACAACCGACAAGATTATTCAAGTCAAAGAACGACTGAAAGCAGCACGTGATCGACAAAAGAGCTATGCTGATAACCGACGCAAACCCTTGGAATTTCAAGTAGGAGATAAAGTATTGTTGAAAGTCTCTCCTTGGAAAGGAGTAGTAAGATTCATCAAACGGGGAAAGCTAAGTCCCAGGTATATTGGACCTTTTAAAGTTATTAGAAGAATAGGACCTGTAGCTTATCAACTACAACTGCCAGAGGAAATGGCAGGAATACATGATGTATTTCATGTATCAAATCTCAAGAAATGCTTAGCTGATGAATCACTTATAGTACCTCTTAAGGATATAGAGGTAAATGAACAACTCAAGTTTGTGGAAAGGCCTCTACAGATTGAAGACAGGAAAGTCAAGAATCTCAAGCATAAGAGACTAGTTCTGGTCAAAGTGAAGTGGGACTCCAAAAGAGGACCTGAGTACACATGGGAACTTGAATCTGAAATGCAAAGGAAATATCCGTACTTGTTCCAGTAGATCTCGAGGACGAGCTCTAAAACAAGGTGGGGAGGATGTAACAATCCTCAATAAACCGACACCCTTATAAATATTTCCGACACCCTAATATATTTTAGAATATCCCAATATGTCCCAAAATACATCCCATACGCGAAAACGGGCCTCAAATATATTAAATAGTATTAAAAATAATAAAAAACTGAAAATATTAAGTTGAGGCGGGCCGCGTAAAGGACCCTTAAGCCTTACGCGGGCCGCGTGAACTTAAAAACATGGCGTAGCCCGGTGTGGCCACGTGGCCCAACACACGGCAAGCCTACTCGATGACCCAGCCAAGCTATCGCGTTGATCGGGTTTGACGCGGTCCACGTAGCCCGTTGTTGTCATTTACGGCCGCGTAAAAATGGAAATCAGGCCCTATATAAAGGAGCCATCGGATCTCAGTCGAAATCGTTCAAAAATCGTTTCTTTCTCTCAAATCTGAATATTAGGCATAATACTCGGGTATTATACCCCCCTAAATAGCGAAGTTCTGCTCCGTTGTAAGTATTATAACCCCTGGATACGTATTAGATACGTTGCCCGATTGATCTAGGGTTCCGTAACGGCTGTCGTGGTTCTGCCCGACATAGTCGTTGGAATGCCGTCTCGGGGAGGGTATTACTAATGTTAAAATGGGTTATTATACTAACACACGTGCATTTGTGTATATTATAGATTATCACCAGGAAACCTTTACGAAAAATCTAAGACAACAATGTGCGTTGATCCACTTTTTGTAAACCTTTTGTTAACTGTTTTTACAAAACCTTAAATACTTTTCCATGCGAATAACAGTTATTGAGTATTTGTAAGAATACAATTATCATGAGTATGTTGGGGTTTTGTATACAAAATTTGTTACCACCTGGTCAAGGAGTAACATTTCCACAAGTCAGGTCTGACAGTACCATGGATGTTAATTGATATGTCTTGGAAACAAATGTAATTGCGAGATCGCCCTCAATACTGTACACTGGGTTTTACTTAAACTTGATTAAACTGGGATTCACTCACCAGTATTTCTGACTGACAAATGTTTTTAAAACGCGTTTCAGGTAACAAACTGTGAAAGCCAAATAGAAGCCAGCTGGACAGCACTGAAGGCTTGGAAAAGTGGCAATAAAGTTACCTAAAAAGAAATAGATGTTTTTCTTAAATAAAATAGGATTTATTCCTATGAAAATGTGTGTAATGCAAACTTGGGTTTTATCCCATATGTTTAATACTATGAAAATGTGGTATTTTACTCTGATCAAATATTTCCTAACTACGGTCCTGATGAAAAAAAATTCCGCTGCCAAATTAGACAATACGAGATACCACCGAAACTGGCTCACGGCCGCCCGTTCCCGAGGATCCGGGATCGGGGGTTGCGACACATAGGTACTTAATAGAATTTAAATACAACTTAAGGTTCAACAAACGTTAACTACAAACACACAATCACCTGCCTCAACAACTTTCAGCGAAACTAAATCAAGGAATCAGCAGACTTTAGAAATCAGCAGATCTCTATTCTCTCATCAACATTTCCCGGATTTGCCCTTTGAATTGGAGCTCAAAATCCAAGGAATCAGTATCATCTTCATCCCTATCAAGCTGAAGGTTAAAAAGATCTTGGAGGTCAACTGGAATCAGACCAAGTGCATTCTCCCTTGATATCTTTTCAACACTACCATCAGACTTGATCAAAGTCAATTCATGGGTCTGTTTGTCAGACTTCCACTTTACTATTTTTGGATCTGATGGGTTTCTTGGGAGAAGTTTTATTTGAGAGGAGTTTGGCGATTGAGGCCTGCTTGCCAACTTCTGAAGTGCTTGAGCAACTTGAGCTTGTAATTGCAACGAAGCATCATCCAATCCATATCGTAACTGATTTCTGATAAACTCTTTTCTGTACTCAGTATACCTATTTTCATCTTCCTCATCCATCAGTTGTTGTCTTTTTCTTTGGTTCAAGGCAGCGATGGATACATCTACTGATGAGAACAGCTTTTTAGATGTAATGGTCTGCCGACGTCTAACAGTGGTTTCATCTTTGTATACTGGCTTTTTAGGAAGGGATGGATTTGTCTTTCTTTGCTCTTCTAACTTATTGTAAGCTCGATCAATATACTGCCTAGACCATTTTCCAATTTGTCTAGCAGTCCCAACCTTAGCTGCTACAAGTTATGCCTTCATTCTCTTGTACTTCAACACTTCATCCACTTCAACCTTTTTGTATTCTTTCTAG
This sequence comes from Helianthus tuberosus, assembly GCA_030545235.1. Lineage (NCBI taxonomy): Eukaryota > Viridiplantae > Streptophyta > Magnoliopsida > Asterales > Asteraceae > Helianthus > Helianthus tuberosus. Next base: position 71,728 of record JARYGA010038442.1, read on the forward strand.
TTGGGAGCAGATTTTGGCATTTGAGGATCTTTATTCATCTTTTCAATTCTATTAACTTCCTCATTAAAAGCTTCAAGGGGCCAGTCTTTGAAATCAGACCTGTAGGCTTCGTAGGGCTTGGTATCCATGATAGTGTTCAAGAAATCATTTCTTAATGTCTTTTGTAGCTCAGCATTTGGTGACAGATTTGACATATTCTTACTCAGGTCTCTAGCAAAATCTTCCAACTTCTTGACTTCACCAAGCCAATGTTGCATGCGAGATAAAAACTTAATGTCTCCTAGCCCTTTACACTCTTCTTTTGCCTTATCTTCTGCTTGCTTGCCCTTTAGCTTCAGATAATCATAAATATTCTTTGGAGTTTCAAATCCCTGAAGAGATGGGAATGTTCTTTTGGATGGATCATCCTCTGTGTAAAATTGAGTCATTTCATCTTGAACTGCAAGCAGTTCCAGAGGGAAAGTTACTGCCAATGGGTTGATCGTTGTTGATGGAGGTGGGACGAATGGTTTGGGTGAAGTTTGAATGAATGGAGTAACTGATAACGGAATTGGTGCGGGTATATCTTTTTCTTCCTTCTCTTCTTCATGCACCATGAATTTTCTCTTTCTTGTGTAAACAGATTTTGGAGAAGGAGGAGTTAGGGAAGAAAAAGGTGCTATGAATGTAAGGGTTGATTGTGATAGGAATTGAAATTGCGTAGAATCAGTGGATTGACTAACAACTGTTGAAACAACTGGTGTCTCAACCGCTATTGTCTTAACATGTGTTGAAACATTTGTTGCATCAATAATTGTTTCAGTGGAGGTTGGCAGTGGTGATGAGGATTTTGTATTCTGCTTTTTGACAGGTGGTTTTTCTGGTGAGAGTTTTGTTTTAGGTGTATCAGAATCTGGCTTCTTAGGTTCAGCTGTGGTTTTAAGTTTCGCAGCAGTGGTTGGTTTTTCTGGTGGTGATATTGGTTTAGGAAATATGACAATAGGAGATTCGTTGTGTTTGTGTGATTTTGTTCTATTTGAAGTTCCAATGTTGAGCACTTCATCTTCCTCTTTTGTATGCTTCCTCTTCTGCTTTCGTTCAATCTCCTTATCTGTCTGTTTGTTAACGGTATCATCAATTCCATTTTTCTTACCAGTATCAGATTTTCCAGGAGATTTTGCAGAAGTTTGCTGGGCAGGCTTTGGATTTTGTTTTGGCTGATTCCTTGGTGTTGGTTTGCCAAATTTTTTCATGGAATCCTTTTCCCTCTTTTCAGCATCATCTTCATCGTCTTTTTCAAACACAGGTGCAGGGGTAGTACCAGTTAACTTTGCAATGCATTCTTTTATGCCCTTGATGTCAGCCTGTGTGTCTTTGTATCTTGCTTCAACCATAACTCTAATTAGCTTCATGTGGGAATTAAGTTGAATCTCAGCCAGTTCCCTTTGAGCTGCAAGAATGGGTTGTACCGAATTCCAAAGCTCTTGGCATAACTGCTGATGAGAAGGTCGACTTTTAAAAGCATCCACCAACTACTTCAATTGATCTTTCATATCAGCAACAGTTGTTTCCAAGTTAGATATCCTGTCTGTCAAATCCTGGTATTTTAATCCATCACCTAACTTAATAGGATCATCTAAATTCCCACCAGAGGTGGTTGTATCTGCTTTTGAAAGAGGAGGTATCTCCAAATTTTCATTAGCAGATGCCCCTTGTTCTTGGTTCTGGGGACTTCCCTCTGCATCAGTGGTTACCTTAGTGATCTCACCCGTGGTTAACTTGAACTCACCAGTGGATACCTTGATAGACACAGCAGTGGTTACCTTCAAGGGAGTCTGACTGATGAAACTACAGTCCAAATGTAAATCAGTGGATTTGACATTTGTAGTAGCTGCTCCACTTGGAATACCATCAAGAATTTGCTGAAATTCAAGAGGTGTAGCCTCCTCAACTATTTCTGGGTTAGGTAATTGAAAAGGTTCAGACATAGCTATTGTTGAAGTTAAACTCTCAGTAAAGTGTTCGTGGGAGGGATTGCTATCAGTCTGAATGTCAATAGCTTGAAGCAGTGTTACAAACTTTGGTGGAATAGAAGATGAAGGGATTGCTGTCGAAAGAGACATTGCCCCGGGAGAAGGGCTTTTAAGTATACTCTCATATGAGGGTATGACATCATATTGTGGTGTCCCTGTGAATACAACATGTTCCTTTTGGGAGGAATCATGAGGAGTTTGGTTTATGGGTTGAGATCTTTCCACATGTTGTGAGGAAGTAGCAACAGTGGTTTGTAGTGACATCTGTGTTGTCACAGGGTTAACCTTTGGGATCTCATCTTCCAGAGGACCCGTTTTGCTGGTTTCGGTGGGATTTTTGGATTTTGTTTTGGTTTTTTGAGTTTTGTTGGTGGGGGTTTCACAATAGTGGTTGTAGTGTTGTGATCACCAAGAGCAGTGGGCTCAGCAACAGAGGTTTGAGGAGCAGTTGTGGACTCATCTAAAATTTCCTCATTCCCCTCTGCTTCAGTTTTGGAAACATCTGACTCTTTAGCCATAAGGCGAGTAAAAGTTTCAGATGTTAGACTATTCATTTTAATAGCTTTACCTTTTTCAAAAGCTTTTTGAGAAACATGTTTTTGCAGGTAGTAGCTTAATAGTCTAGGAAACATAAGAAAACCAGCAGTTTTCCCCTTTTTAATAGCAGCAGTTTTCCCCTTTTTAATGTTTTTTAAATTTGCAACCAAATCAACAAACAGTGCCAGGGAGTAGTTAAAATCAGTATTTGTCAAAATTGCATACCTCAATGACTGAATTTTCAAAGGTATTTCATTAAAAGAAGTAATTTTATTTGAGAGACAGATTAAGAGAGCATGGAACAGGAATTTCATTGGTGGTGGAAAATTACCTTTAAACATAGTTGTCTGATTCAACTGGCCATCATATCCCCTCCCAATCAAGTATGTTTGAATCTCATTTTTCGGCAAAGAGGTCTTACCTGCCAAGTCGTTTACCTCCTGTTGATATGGTACTGGGGGTAATAGCAACCGATTCACCTCCGACTTTTGAAGTTATACTTACGGCCACATTGTTTTGTTCTTCAATATTCGCATTTGCCCAAAAATCGCGAAGCGTCTCTTGGTAAATGGGTGCCTCGGCGGTAAGAATGACCTTATATTTTGATGATGTAGGAACATCAATCATTGAATGATAGAGAGTATTGTTCTCGGTTTTCTCATAAATAGCCAGGTAGTTATGCAAATTTTTCATCATCAAAGCCATGATCGGAATTGAAAGTTGCGAGAGGTTGACGAAGAAGTGTTGAAGAAGAAGGTGGAAACCGCTCTGATGAATTTTAAACTTGAGACGAAAGTAAAACCTCTGTTTGGGGATGAAACAGGGGTTTATAAAGTGAAAAAGTGAATGCTGACGTGTCAGAAGTTACAAAGATCTGATGGCTAACATCTGTCCAAGTCAGAACCTCTGCTCTGATAATGGATGACAGTTGTTTGAAAACCACGGTTGGCCAACAACAGATGTTAGGCAACATTAGTAACTCAGGAGTTCTTAGATTAAACAGAACCTATGAGAACAGACAATAACCTTCAGCAGTGTTTGGAAACCACTGTTGGCCAACAACAGATCTTATGCAACAATAGTAAGTCAGCAGTCCTTAGTCAAACACAGGTTTGGAAAACAGTTGTTTTCAACAGACTTTTAATATAAACAAATAAATTGATATTAAATATCAGCAACCATTTAATGCAAAACATTTAAAAAATAAATTTTCATGGGAAAACTATAAAATTAAATATCAAAAAACTGAAAGGACAAATTTTAAACCTCTGCCATAAAAAATTTAAAAAAAAAACTCTTCATTTAAAGACCAATAATAATCTACATGGCAAACAAAGGCTACTACCACTTCATCGGACACAAATGTTGTAAACAGTGGTAAATCAACAGTCACTAGGATAAACAACACTTATTAAAACAGACAATACCTTTCAGCAGTGAATGAATTTTTATCCAAACAGAAGTTGATTCAAAACATCAACAAAAACTATGAAAACACTGATAATCAGTCTTAAATTGATTTTATATATTAAGACTTATGATTATGATGCAAAAATAACCTAAAAAAAGCATTGTTGGTGGAGTTTTCCAATATTTAAAAAAATAGCTATTTTTGAGAGTTTTTTTCCAATATTTAAAAAATAGTTATTTTTTAAGAATGAAGTTTTGATGTTCTGAATACATTCTACAAAGATCTGTTGAGCAATAACAGATGTTCAGAACTTCTATTGTGTTAATCGTTGACAATTCTTTGGAAACTGCTGTTGGGAATAACAGATGTTCGCAACAGTAGCAACTCAACAGTCGTTACAAAAAACAGAAATTATGAGAACAGACAATACCTTTAAACAATGGATGAATCTTTTGCCAAACAGATGTTTTAAAAACAGTTGTTTTCAACAGACTTTTTGTGACAACTGGCACCAAACCGGTAATTTCCGTACACTTTAATAATTATTTAATGACTGCAATTATGTGCTTAAATGTCAACATTGTTTAATTACCTACTATACAAGTGAATTCATGCACGTTTTATACTACAAAATATTGCTTTATGCATAAACGAGAGCGTTGCGTCAGAAATACTAGTAAACTCACCGGTAAGATACAATATGTCAACAATTCTGCAGAAAGCAGTCAGACATTAGAAATGAGGCCTAGGTGTAGGTCCAAGGACAAGAATACATTAATACCCAAGAGTACATACAAGGGTTTACATATATACCATCCGGAAGCTAAAATACGCACTAAAAAGCACCCAAAACGCACTTTAAGTGCAGAATTTTATTAAATTCAGCTCAAACCAGCTTTTGAACAAGTAAATATCATGCAGAATTTACATTTTATTATCCGGAGTACTTCCCCAAGTGTTGGAAATTGAAAGTGTCACAAAAGAATACTTAAAAGACACTAAACGGTGCAATTTAGCACTTTAACGAACCGGAATCTAACCGAACAACCGGACATTACCCGGAACATCAAAATATTATTAGAGGCATTGTTTTTATTTTTCTGAACTAGTTATGATGCCCGAACATCATAACGCACTATATAATGACATAACACACAAAACACCTAACTTAGTCACTTAACTTCTAACTAAGTTAGTTAACTACCATTACATTGTAACTAAACCAAACCCCCCCCCCCCCCCCAAAAAAAAACCGGTTAGGATATGTCCCCCATCCACTTGATTTTCTTTAATTGTTTATATGATTTGCTAAGTCCTTTAATAGACATAAGATCCAAAGGGTTAAGAGATGTTGGGGGACTTCTTTATAAAACCCACTAGATAGCTACTTAACATTTCATTCACCAACATCAAACAAACTACTCCTCTCCTCTCTTCTTGCAATCGGCTGAACCAAACACCACCACCATCACCATATTTTGATCTTCATTCATCCAATCCAAGGTTCACTCAAGGTGTAAGGAGGCGTTATAGGAAGCTTGGTGTTTGCGGATCATCAAGGACCTCATTCGTTTGCTATTAACCACTCAATCTTCATAGTTGTTCTTCCCCTAGCTTTAAGCTAGTAGTAAGCACCTTCAACACTCTTATTTACTTCTATTTTTAGTGGATAAAAGACTTGTTATGTTGAAAATTTTGAAGAACACTAAAGAACTAGAAACTTGAACATAAAAGATTCAAACATAAAGCTTTACATGAAAATTTACATGATGAAATGTTGTAGTAGGAGGTTGTAGTGAACATGTTGTTGATTACTTGATGATTTACTTGTTAATATGAATTTTAAAGGTCGTTGTTGATCACTAGACATGCTAACGGAACAAATAGAACATGCGTTAGAACACAATAAGCTGAAAACAGCTTCTGTCCAAATATTTACAGCCAACTTCAGTTGGCTGTAACCAGATCGTAACTTAACAAAAACTTGATTTTCTTGAGTCTATCACATGATATTATGAAATACGGTTCTAATGGCACTGGAATCATAATTTTTGGACTTCGTTTACTATTTTTAAAGACCCTTTTTTTGTAACAGCAGCTAAAGCTGAGTTTTTACTGCAGTAAATGGATGAAATGTTTTTAGTCATAACTTGAGTTCTGTGTAGAAATAGCTCATGAAATTTGTACTGTAGATGACCACCGATGTATTTGTAATTCTCCCACTGGAATTTCGTAAATCGGACTTACGATAAATTTTAAATAAATTATTCCGTGGACTGCAGTCAGAAAAAGATGAATCTGATTGCAGTCCGGAAAATGAATTTTTATAAAATATTGGTAATGAATTGGATCCCGACATTTTTACACAATAAAATTTGGATCGTTTAAGACATTCTGTAAAAGTTTGGGAATTTTTGGAATAAGTTAACTATTTTATTAAAATCCCCGAAAACAGCCCAGTTTTGAAGATTAAAGCTGAAACGACATAAGTAGTAATTTGCGTGTCTAAATGTCGGGTAGGTTATTTGAGAATGATCTAACGTGTTATATGTTAAAGAAAATGATATAAGTAAGACACTTAGCTAAAGATATAAATTATTTTTAACACAAGAATACATACATAAAAGATGGTGACTTGTACTTGTGCGTTACAAGTCTAGTGACTAACGATAATAAAACACGTTTAGGTCACGACGCTCTATAAGCAAAATCCGGTGAAGTTTACGACGCAAGGAACGCAAAGTTGTGAGTTCATGCTCCCCCTTTTCTTTAACTGTTTTCAGTTTTATAACTTCGGGGGTGAAATACATGCCACCAATATTACAATGATTATAAATGGTATGGTACATAAACAAGAAGCACTCTTGGTGATCACTAGTACCAAGAATGATGCGTTTTGAGGAATGATACGAGAAATCGTGTCACGAATAGGGTACCATAAGTAGGGGTGAGCATACAACCGAATTAACCGAACCGTAACCGAAATAACCGAAAAAACCGAACCGAAATAACCGATAACCGAAATAACCGAAGGGTTGGTTATTTATATTTTTAATAACCGATTTTTGCGGTTCGGTTATGGTTATTCTTATTTTCATAACCGCAAATAACCGAACCGAACCGAACATTTTAAACATAGCCAAATCCGTAGCACCATAAGTCTTTAAGTTTGTATTTAAATGCTTAACCATGGCCTAATCTATATATATCTTTGGTGAAGTATTTGAATGTTTTAACTTTTAACCATTACCCAACTTTGATGAAGATGATGAAGATTGCACTACAACTTTTTATGTTTTGATTAAAAACTGTCGAATTTAAAAACCACTTTGTGTTCGTATGTATGTTTCCACATAACACGTTACTTTTGTTTTGGAATTAGTATGCATATGGTAGTGAAATATAATTGATTAACCATGTATATTTATTGTTTGCGCATTAATTTTGCTCGACCCACACATTTAAAGTCCAACATTAGAAACAATGAAAATAACCGACCTATAACCGAACCGAAACCGCATTAACCGCAATAACCGATTAACCGAAACCGCATTAACCGAAACCGAACGGTTATGATTTTTTGATAACCGCAGTGTGCGGTTATGGTTTCGGTTATAGATAATAACCGAACCGAACCGCACCATGCTCACCCCTAACCATAAGCACCATTAGTCGTGTACATACTAAGACCGCAGAACAAAAGGTTAGATCTAACGGGTGACCGGGCAGCCACACTCTCGGTGAACACTAGTACCGAGTACTGCTTTTGTGTCTCCGTCGTGAATCGACAACTAGAAAAATGCCTATGGTTTGGTGTCTTCCTATGTCGTGCCACATGTTAATGGCCTTGCAACCCATTAACTATACAAGAATACTTTATTTGGTTCATACCATAAGAATACTTTATTTACACAAGAATACGTTATTTTTACAAGATACATGTCATGTTTACATACAAAGCATACTAACATGAAATACAAAAATTGCATGAATTCATACCAACATTATGTTGACGTTTTTCCAAAACTCACATGTATTTCAGGTAACTAAGGTGGATGTTCGCGCGGTCTTACTTATGCTCTTGGATGTCTTCTATGTTATGTTTAAATAAAGTTGTAGACTTTCAGACAATATGTTGTCTCGTGATGTAAACACTTAAACTATGATTTTCAATTATGTAATGTTGGCATTTGAAGTTATTTTATGAGCATGTAGTATGTTTACCTTTCGTATGCAATGAGAACCTTTCATGATCACACCTCGTGCTTCCACCGCAGAAAGGGGTGTGACAGATTGGTATCAGAGCTGTGATTGTAGTGAACCAGGATTCCTTCTCGAGTCTAGACTACAATCTCTAGGATCCTTTCACGAAAACAATTTTTCAAAAAGTTTTCATTGCATAAAATGTCCCGCGACATCCACTACCTGAAACTGTTTACAAGAGTCAAGAAAAGACACTACGAGACTTAGGGTGCACTGGAGTAACACTTGTCTGTGATTAAGAATTTCTTGCGATTATGTGTGATAATTGATATTTACATATACTAGAAGTAGAATGTCACGAGTATACGTGACTTTACCTGAAAACAATGGCCTATCTGAAGGAAGAAATACGAGGATGAAACGAACTGTGCGGACTGTGCAAGGGGTTACGTAATTATGGATGTATACATAATTATGGAATTCAGTGCACAGAAGTCACAGCAAGTCTTGTCACGTATAGATTCCCTCAGTGCAAGAAAAGGGTCAAACGTGAACACCCCTCCCCCAGCCTACTAAGTACTCTGTTGGAGTAATAATTGTTTGATGTCACTTATGTGGTATATGCCTGAATATATATACTACTACTGTCTCGTAAGACGATATCAAACAAATATCTAACCCTGCTGTATTGTGTTCTGATAGAACATGGCGCCCAGGAAAGCTGTGAAGGCTCGGAATGATGATCAACCCCCTCCTCCTTTTCTACCGAGGACTGCTGAAGAGCTGAACGCTCTACTGGAAGAAAGGATCTCCGCTGCTATCGCCCAATACGAGGCGAATCGTACTGCAGACAATGGAGGACCAAGCAATGCTAGACGCAATGGGAATGGAGATTCATCTGGAGGAAACGCAGCTCAAGGTAACCTTAAGACGATTTGCTAAGCATGGAGAAATTTATGAACGGTCTTTGTTTCATTATTTCTTCGATTGCTCACATGTGAATTGGTTGAATCAATTCTAGGCTGCACTTTCAAGCAGTTTCTCGACTGCAAGCCGATGAACTACGACGGCACAGGAGGTGCAGTAGCATTTGTACGCTGGACGGAGAAGACTGAAGCTACCATCCGCATGAGCAAGTGTACCACGGATCAGCAAGTCACTTTTGCTACTGGGTTGTTTGTCGATGAAGCTTTGACTTGGTGGAACTTGCAAGTCCAAACCTTGGGCGATGAGGCCGCTTATGGCCTAACTTGGGATGAACTGAAGGAAAGAATGAGAGAGAAGTACTGCTCTCGTGCTGAACTCCAAAGACTGGAAACGGAGTTCTGGCACTTGACCATGGAAGGTGCTGACATTAATGGTTATACTCGAAGGTTCCATGATCTATCTAGAGTGCTTCCCTACATGGTGACTCCCTAATTTAAGCGCGTTGAATGCTACATTTGGGGATTGGCCTCAGAATTCCGCGGCATGGTAACTTCGGCCAAACCTCAAACAATCACTGAGGCTGTAACTTTGGTTGTCAGCCTTACTGAAGATTGTGTTCGTATGAAGAAACTATCACTGAACCCAACTGAAAAGACCGAGACGCATGCTGAGTCGTCTAGTGACAAGAAAAGGAAGCATGTGAATCTGAACCAAGCAACCCGCAGCAACAACAAGGGTTCCAACAAGAAGTGTGACACTAACCCGCCCCAGGAGGCGAAAACCCTTGCAACCATGAATGACGCTCCTGCCAAGAGGTACCTGGGCACTCGGCCCGTTTGCAACAATTGCAAGCGTCATCACGAAGGGGTTTGTCGCGTTCCAAAATGCGACAAGTGCGGAAAACTGGGTCACCGCACAGAAGATTGTTGGGGAAAACGAAAGAACCGGAATGGGAATGGTGCTAGTAACAGGAATGGTAACGGGAATGGAAAGAACCAAGGATGCTTCAGTTGTGGAAGCAATGATCATTTCATGAAAGACTGCCCAAAGGGAAACAACGCTCAGGCTCGAGCATTTGTGATTGGAGCAAGGAACGCACGCGAGGACCCTAACGTGGTCACCGGTACGTTTCTCATTAACAATCACTTTGCATCCATATTATTTGACACCGGTGCCGATTATAGTTTCATGTCTATGGAATTTAAACGTATGCTTGGGATAGAGTCTAGTAGATTGGATATTCCTTACTCCATAGAACTAGCCAATGGTAAACTTGTTGAATCGGGCGAAGTTGTTAGAAGCTGCACACTAGAACTTGGTGAACGAAGATTTAGCATCGACCTCTTACCTATTCAATTGGGTAGCTTCGATGTAGTGGTCGGAATGGACTGGTTGTCCAAGAACAAAGCTGAAGTTATTTGTCATGAGAAAATCATTCGCATCCCTTTGGCGAATGGTGAAACTCTCATTGTACATGGAGAAAAACGACACGCGCCCATACGAATCATCAGTTGCATGAAGGCACATAAGTGCTTAAGGAAAGGATGTGTTGCCTTCCTAGCACATGTTGTAGACAAGAAGGCTGAGGAGCCGAAACTCGAAGACATTCCTGTGGTGAAGGAATTCCCTGATGTTTTTCCCGAAGATCTGCCAGGACTACCTCCGCGACGACAAGTCGAATTCCATATAAACTTGGTTCCAGGAGCCGCTCCTGTAGCCAAGGCACCCTATCGACTTGCACCATCCGAAATGCAAGAATTATCTACACAACTCCTGGAGTTGTTGGATAAAGGATTCATAAGGCCAAGCTTCTCACCCTGGGGAGCTCCAGTATTGTTCGTGAAGAAAAAGGATGGAACTCTGCGGATGTGTATCGACTACAGAGAACTGAACAAGCTCACAATCAAGAACTGGTATCCACTACCGAGGATTGATGACTTATTTGATCAATTGCAAGGATCAAGCTACTATTCCAAGATCGATCGTGCCAAAGACTGCATTCAGAACACGATATGGGCACTACGAGTTTCTTGTGATGCCATTCGGACTGACGAACGAGCCAGCGGTATTTATGGATCTGATGAACCGCGTATGCAAACCATATCTCGATAAATTCGTGATTGTATTTATCGATGATATCCTGATTTACTCGCGAACGAAAGAAGAACATGAGCAACACCTCAGGACTATTCTGGAACTACTGAAGAAAGAGAAGCTTTATGCAAAGTTCTCGAAATGCGAATTCTGGATTCGCGAAGTACAATTTCTTGGTCACGTTGTGAATGAGAAGGGCATTCATGTAGACCCGTCCAAGATAGAAGCCATAAAGAATTGGGAAGCCCCCAAAACCCCAACTGAAGTTCGACAATTTTTGGGCTTAGCGGGCTATTATCGGCGATTCATCGAGAATTTCTCAAAGATAGCTCAACCGCTAACGACCCTTACACAAAAAGACAAGAAATACGACTGGGGTTACAAACAAGAAGAAGCCTTCCAGCTACTTAAAAACAAGCTATGCGATGCACCAATACTATCATTACCCGAAGGCACAGAAGACTTCGTGGTATACAGCGACGCTTCACAACAAGGTTTGGGTTGCGTGCTCATGCAACGCCAGAAGGTCATCACTTACGCTTCAAGATAATTGAAGGTACATGAAAAGAATTACACCACGCACGACTTGGAACTAGGTGCGGTGGTATTCGCCTTGAAGATCTGGCGACACTATTTATATGGTACTCGATGTACAATCTTCACAGATCACAAAAGCCTGCAACACATATTTGATTAGAAAGAATTAAACATGCGACAACGACGTTGGGTCGAGCTGCTGAACGATTATGACTGTGAGATTAAGTACCATCCTGGAAAGGCAAACATTGTAGCAGACGCACTAAGTCGAAAAGAAAGGGGTAAGACCCTAAGGGTTCGAGCATTGGAAATGACTATTCGGAC